>JAFBJT010108037.1:53084-71236 GCA_016785325.1 Chascanopsetta lugubris | reverse complement strand
TGGATTGGAGAACATTTGGATTGGCAGTAGATCTGCGAGGCCAGAAACCCCCATACCAGCAAAGTCCACATCCTCCATTCTGCCAAATTCACATCATATAGAGCCAAATTGGAGAGCGGCACAATCATGTGTATGAAATGAATATAAGCCTCAGCCCAATGCAGGGAGGTAGATTTAAAGGTCCAATATGTAGTTAACAGTCCATGATATGCAGAATTGTATCTATTTACTCAGATGTCACAAAAGCTGTGCATCCCTTATTGGTTTATGGATTTTGTAAAGATTATTTTCTAAATTAATTTAACTGCAATTCACAAATTTTACTTCAAGACATAACACTACTGTCTTTTAAAGTTGATGTAAAATTCAATTTAGACATTTGTGTTATTGTCATATGCATATAAAATACATTGAACAATATGCTATATGTCATAATGTATTTTCACATTCAATAGAAGCCAATATAGTTTTGCTCTGTAAGGGACCAGCTGCTGGTGAAGCTTATATCTGTATTCAGAATGCTAGGTGGCGCTGTGGAGGTTCCGACTGGTTCACATGTTATCGATTAACTGCAACACAACCACAAACACATTTGTTCTAAATTCCATTTGAGCAAACTGATTTACCTGTTTCAATGTACTGCATGCAGAGGAGCACTGCCCCCTAGTGGCACATCAGTGAAAGCCTCTTCTATCTCTCAAATATCACAATGTTTTAGTTCATCAAGGAATAAATGTCTGCATCTGTATCAGTGACTCATATTCAAAGACTTCATCTATAAACAGAGTAAATATTCAACATTATTTTGAAGTAATTCTGCTTATGCTGCACTATATTTAAAATCAATAATTTATAGAAGATGATGCCCCTTGTCCTTCAAAGCTGACATTAAAATAAACTGATCATTATTTCACCTTATTAGAGGCCGTTATTCAGCAGTGCACTTACACATATACTAGTATATACGATTTTGCTAATAATACAAAGTCTCAAAATCGTATAGAAATCTCACGCCATCATCAATCATCTCCTTGTTTTGTTGTGCACAGGACGATTGTGGGCAGTACGTCGGTGGCCTTGTTAGCTTGCTAGCATATCAGCATTTCTACAATTGCATCTGTGTAACTTCAAGTACATTGTGCAAACCTGCAAATGCTGCATAATACACCTTTAAAACATATACTTGCATGAGTATGAAATGCATAAAATACTGTGTAAATCTACATGATGGATATTGAAGCTATGTCCTGAATTTAGATTTATAATTAAGATGAAAATGAATGATGCCAATCACTCATATATTAGATTCGTTACCTTAATAGGTGGGTTTGAGCGATCATTTTATGATCCGAGTCACAGCGACAAACTGATCCGAGTCAATTTGCAAGAAAACAAAAAGTTTATTCCTTGCAAACCTCACAGAGCGAGAGAGAGCGCAGCCAAGGTCAGACCTGGGGAGAGACAGAGCAGTGACTGTGGGCATAGAAAACAAAAAACAAAACCAATCCTCAACAATCAGTTGAACCAACAACTTATTATTATCAATATTCATTTTTCCTCTCAGGAGCCGACGTCGGCGTCCTGAGAGGAAAAAGAAGAAGCTCCTCTGAATTCATGAAGTGAAAACCACACGCACAACAAGTGATCAGTTCAGATGACAGCGAAACCACATCAGACTCAAGCCGCCTCCTCCTTCCTCCCTGCAGAGAGATCAATAATACCAGAAACAAACATAAACAACCACTTGCCTGACAGTTCCAAATACTGTAACATTCACTAAAGGATTGACTTTCCAGTCCCTTCACTTCTACAGTCTATACTACCCGCAGGGGGCACTGTTCTCTACCTGCTGAACAGAAACCTCCTGTATGTGATGCTCCACTGGGGATTGGACCCAAAAAGGTTGTACATTCTTTAAGAAAGTATTCCAGTCTTGGCACACAAACCAAAGAGGAGGACATTAAATATCTAACTTAATTTTCACGTGGGCATTTTTCCAAAGTTCTTTACATTGCACAATTCATCTTTCCCTTTCAAATCGTGTTTCTGCTCGAGGGCAATGTTTAGTTCAATCTCAGAGGGACCAGAGGGCGAGACAGCTTTAACTAAGGCCAATGTTTGATTCTGTGTCCAAGCAGCAACCTCCAGGAGAAAACCCTGCAGTTCACAGGGTGGCCAGCAACGGCCCCAAAAGCTAATCGAGGTGAATTAAACCGGTTTATAGCCTGGCACAAACTAATGTTTTGGTCTCCGTGAATTTTCTTTTCCGAGTTGGTCATTTTTATTCTGTCCCGGTTTGAAATTGTCCATAATTGAGGGGCGCAGCCTCTTGAGACACCTGGCACGCTCTGTATTTGTAGTGAGAGCACAGTGGGCCGTCAAAGACGTACACGAATCCTCTTCAGGCCCCTGTGCCCGGGGTGTCAAACATACGGCTGGCTGGCCAATAGCGGTGCCGCCATGTTCCACCAGGCTGTGTCACACGCACCAACACACAACTATGACTGCCAACGTGGCGCTAACATTAGTGTCGACGCAGGAAACTGCACTGGACTCAGTGAGCTGTCAAAACAAAATCATTTCAGGACATCTGAAGGTAACTCAGGTCAAATCCATTTCAGCTTCACAACTAAGTCTCGTTATCTCACTCACTCCACGTCCTCTACTCAAGGCACTGTGATCATGACAACTGGACGATGCAGAGAATGGGAGGAGCTGGACAGTGACAGGCTCCGCCTCCTCCTCCTCCCAACTAAAGAATTCTGTCAGAAACTGCTGCCAGAAGGAAAACATGTTGTTCTCACTGGAGCGGAACGGTTGGACGCTGCTGGGCATCGATTTGTTAGTTCAAAGCTTTTTTCGAGCTTCCAACACAAAAAGAGCAGAATCACAAAATAAACAGTTAACCACCGAGCCCCGACAGCAGCAGAGGGTGGAGTTCATTTGGTGTCCGATTCAGGATTGAAAGAATAAATTCAATAAAAGTGGGTCGGTGCCAGCTTTGCACTACATTCTGATTTGTGGACACTGCCTTACGAACAATCTGCGGAAGAAACTAGTCAGGCTGTGTGATGTTAACTCAAGTTGAAAAGCCAGAAAACAGAAAGCTGGTTTCAGTGGTGGAGGGAGAGGAAGAGCAACACTCTTGAGATGAAGGTACAAACCCGATTCTGTGAGGTTTCACTAGACACTTAAGAGAAAAAAATAAATCTGGGACTTCCTAGTTGACATGTGATGTCCACTTTAAGTGTTTTTTTTTTGTTTTTTTTTGTCTTTTGTTTAACTACAACAAATACAGTCACACGATACAACATCCTTCTGACCCGGCCAGGAGGGAACAAAACCCTCCCCAGAAGAAAGAAACAACGTCCTCAGCTGCAGACAAGCCGAGCAGACTGGAAGGTGGTGGTGAAGGGTCTGCAGGTGAAACAGGAAGTTGGATGGTGGGAGGGAGGGGGAGGGGAATGGCGGGGGGGGGGGGGGTCTGGGGGGGGGGGGGGGGGGGGGGGGGGGGGGGGGGGGGGGGGGGGGGGGGGGGGTGTCTAGCGTTCACTTTTTAAGTGGCTGGTAAACGGAGGCATTGGGGTCCAGGCCGGAGGGGTTGGTGTCCATGAACTTGGAGGAGTAGTGGGGGGTCACAGGGGTCATGCTGCTGGTGTCAGCTGAGTAGGAGATGCTGGGCATGACGGCCATCACTTCGGCGATCTTCTGCTTCAGGTCCTTGATCTCCTGGTCCTTCTGCAGGATTTGACCTGAGAGAGGACGGAGAGCCACATGAGAACTTTGTGGCTTTTAACAAACGACAACACAAGTCCCGAGTTTATTGTCAACACCACAGGAAAAAAGGTGTTGTGAGGTATAATGCCCCCAACAGGCTGCAGTGTCCGTTAGCCACTAGTTGGCAACCAACTTTTTTTAAATTTTTTTTTATACAACATAATCTTTTAATCCTAATATTTTAATCCCTCTGGTCCTGGTTGAACGGTCGTTTTTTCGTTCAATTAACATTTTCACATTTCAACACTTTGTCTGTTTGTAGGCATTTTGTCAAATCATTAGTTCTCATTATCGTTACCACCTGGACGAGAGTGCACATTGCAAGGATTATTTTAATCTAGTTCTGTTGTTCAAATATCATCAGTACACGTACAAAATACATTTGCTTTTCAAAATAAAGGAGCCAGGAGAGTATAAACTTCAACGGACAGACTGTAGTCTATGTCGGACCGACCTTGTGCGATCTCCAGCTGTCTCTTGGCGTCTCCCAGTGCAGAGAAGAGGTCCAACTTGATCCTGGTCTCTGCGCTCAGACTGTTCTCCAGGTGCTGGGTCTTGTCCTGCATGGCTGACAGCGCCGACATCAGCACCTCTGAGTCTTTTTCATTTTCCTTATATTTATGAAGCTCCTGAGAAACGGGCAAAGAGAGGAAGTTGAGATTAGGAGTCAGGAGGCGGGTGTGTGTGTGTGTGCATTCAGCAGGCTGGCAACACTGAGTAAATACCGTCTGACCATATAGCCTGTTAATGATCGACTGCTTCTTGACTCTTAATGAATGTACAGTACAAACTAAAGCTTGTTTGACTTCTACTTTACAGCTTCCATTCTTTAGCAAGACGATGAAAAAAAAGTGATATCGGTACTAGAGGCAGGAACACAAAACATCCACAGCTCATTCAAATGTCCACGAGTCAGTAAACAGCACTCACCTGCACTTTCATTTCAAGCTCTCGGATATGCTCCTCCTTCAGCTTGATATCCATTGTTAATTTCTTACACTCTGTTTCTAATTCGGTGATTCTCCGCCGCAGCGAGTCTGTGCACTCCCCTCTGAAGGTGGAAGAAAGTACTGGATTATAACCAAGGCTATAAAATCACATCACACAAAGAGGGAAACAAATGGAGAGTAAACCATAAATGAATTCACAGGATACAGCCCCGAACCTCAAACTTGCTGGAAATGTTTCCCCGGTGGTCACTCGTGTTACTGCAACTAAAACATCCCCATGAGCCCCAAAAAGCTTTTTCCCCCCATAGACCACAACAATAATGTAGACGCCTGTGAAACTCCATAGACTTGGTCACCTGATCGATACAGTGTTCTGTTCATCCAACCATGGAGTAAAATGCTCGATAATGAATTTGTGAACATGAAGTCATACCTGGATGCTGCTGCTAGTGCCACTGCTCGGGCTGCTGTGGCCTCCTCTAACTTCTTCCTCTTCTTTTCGTCTGCGAGCTGTTTCTCGGCGGCGGCTCGCGCCTCCTGCTCGGCTTTGAGCCTCTTCTCTAACTGGCCCACGGCCTGTTTGTCCTTCTGCTTGGCCTGCACAGCATTATGAAGTCTGCGGAGCACGGGCACACGCATCACACCACAGCACGGCACAAGAACTACAAAACGCGGAGGATTGTAAAGCCGCGGCGCTCAGGGATAAGGATCGGCCCTCACTTGTTCTGCAGCAGCTCGTTCTCCTGGCGCAGTTGACCCAGCTCGGTGCGGACGGAGCGCTCGGCGCTGCCCAGTGAGCCGAGCTGGCTGCGCAGGTCCTGCTCCACCTGCCGGCTGGCCTGCAGGTCCGCCTTCAACTTTTTCACATCCTGCTCCAATCTGCTCGAGGGAGAGGGGACACGCTGAAGGTGCTTCTAACGTGACATTAGCACGATCTTTGATACACACAGACTGCTGCTGTAAGCACAGGTCACGTTCGGGTAATGTTGCACCCAAGTATACAGCCAGTAAACAATGGAATTTCCCCATTGCTAAAGAAAGTATTAATACATGCATTTAGTATTGGATACATAAAGAGCCTTTGGAGTTTCTAGACTTTAACCTGTTGAGTGAGGACGCAGCTCGTGACACAAAGGCTATGATGTTTTCATCAGCACAATGAGATGGTATATCGGGAAATCTAGATATTGTTATATTCAATATCCAAATGGCAAACAATACATTTCCCTCCGAGCAAATATAAACAAAGAAAGCGCTTCATGAATGATAGATGGGGCAGGTTTCATAGCATTTCTTAATACATTATCTCCCATCATCTACTGAATATCATTTTACATGTGACAAGTATCATACTCAAAAACAGCATTATCTGTCAAACATTTAAGTTTGCAAACGTACAGGATATTACTGTATTATAATCTGCTGTGTTTTTATTGTTTACTTCTGCACTTTAACGTCCTTTCAATTATTATTACCATTACTATTGATGTCGCAATCATTACTGTAGCACTATTTTAGGAGGACCTCATTTTTATATGTATATATCGTTTATTTGTGTACGTAAGGTTTCTGTAATCTTAAATTAAATGTCTCTTTCTTTAATGTTTCTCATGTCTCTGTCTCTGGGTGGACTTGCCCAATGGTGGGATCAATGTGCGTTATCTTATCGCATATTTAGTCATAGTAGAAAAACACACACGTCATCTAAATGATCATTAACAGATGACTTTCAAAAGAAAACAAACGTTTTTACACGTGTGTTTTGAAATAGATATAGATGGACAATACCATCAAATATTGCTCAGTTATTGAACTGGTTGGAGAAGTAGAACCACTGACTACAAACACAAATAGAATCGAAACACTCTGTGAAACAACGATGACCATCTGGTTCATCGTGAATGACTCCACTCTGGAGGTCAGCTGAGCGAATCTCAGTGTTCATGAATTGACTTGTTTTGGCTGCATGAAGAACAATTGATTTCTGCTCCTGTGTTTGTTTGTTTGTTTCATGTGCAGCAGCAGAGTTCACAACGTAAACGGTGCTCTCTATAAAAAAACGCTTGCTGACAATAAAGAACACAAAGCAAAAATGACACAACACCAAACATGGCACAAGGACAGGTGTTCTTACCTAACAAGTGCTTCTGGCTTGCTCAGCTGGTTGTTGGGGATACAGTTGTCTGTGGGGTCCCTGTGGGGCCCACCCGACGTCCCCTTCCCCGCCGATAACTTGTGCTTCTTTTCATTCTTCCCTGACGAAGAGGAGGATGGTGGCGCGGAGGAGGGAACGCTGCCGTTGGTGGCGCTGTGGCCGCGCGGCGAGGAGTTGAGCGTGACGGCGTTGCTGCTCGCATTTTTGTAATTTTTGGAGGAGGAGGAGGAAGAGGAGGAGCAGGAGGAATTGTTGTCCTCTTTGAGCAACAGGTTCTCTGTGCTGCCCAGCTCTGTGGTCAGTCTCTTGTTGTTCATATGGTTCTCCATATACTCCATCTCCTGGAGTTTAGAGTCCACTGATGACGGCAGGATGCTGTTGCTGTTATGCTGCTTTTTAGTCTCCCCTCCGCCCCGTCCCTCTTTCCCTTTTTCTCTATACTCCAGTTCTGGCAGTGGTGCCGATGTCTTTTTGTTGGCTGGGCCGCCGTTCTGTGACACTGCAGGCGTGTCCACTTCAGATATTCCTTTAGCTGCTGCTGCTGCTGTAAAGACACAAGTGAGAGAGGAACGTGCATGAGACAACTCATTCTGTTCATTTTTAATACAGTGTGATTCCAGGGTCAGGATCACATCAAATCAAATCTTATTCATACAGCCCGCATTTACAAGTCATAGTTTGTGTCACAGGGCTTCACGGGGGGGGGGGGGGGGGGGGGGGANNNCGTGGGGGGGGGGGGGGGGGGGGGGGGGGGGGGGGGGCAAGTGACATAGATGTTGCACAGAATGTCCAATAACAATACAGACATTATAAATGTAAATGATTAAATGTGACTATCATGTGACTCTTACCTTCCTCTGCTTCTCGTTCCTGTCTCTGAAGCATCTGTTGCTCTGGAGGAAGAGCCTGCTGCAGCAGCTGCATGTAAAACTCGTTCTCCTTCTGCACCTCCTTCTGCTTGCGGAGACGCATCTTGTAGCTAACATAGCTCTTGAAGCCGAAGCCCAGCGTGACCACTGGGTAACCGATGCTGGCAGAAAGGGGAAGGGCATACTTGTAAGTTAAAACTTTCTTTTTTATGTCGTTTCGAAGGACTGATTGGATCAAGGGAACACCGAAGGAGCACTGACATATCTGCAAGTTCCGCTCACATGCTCTTGAGGAAAGCCTACACGAAAATGATTTAGCATGAAAATGAGCATAGGTCATGTGACTACAACTGACTGAAAGATGCATGGAACAAAATAGAAGTCATCTTTCCTTCACGTCATTCCTGAGCACAATGGTGACACCTTCTCCCATGATGCTAAACCCTGACACGCCTTTCATTCAAACAGTGCCTGGCGAGGACAGCCAGCCACTGCCCCCTGTGTGTAAACACCACGTTGGCTCACCAGTGTGCAGCAAACGGACGACACAAGTCCACATGGAAGTTCTTCAGGTCTTTGAATCTGATGGCTGCCTCTATGTACACAAACAGTATCCATAGAGACACGGTGGGCAGACAGACGCCTCTCTCTGAAAGGAAAAGACAGGCAGGGTAAAGATGTTAATTCTGGGCGTCATATTTTAATTTCAAAACCACACATAAAGGTACACATTTCAAGACTTGTTTTCAGACACTTTTTACATCGGCCATGTATCCAGGAGATAATATTGCAACCACTTCGACAGTCTGGACAGACGATAGCTGTCTCATTAGCTTTGATTAACATTGGTTCGTCTCGCTCACGTGTGTGCAAGGTCAACACAGTTTAACAACCCGGTAAACACCTGCTGTGATCTCCTCACTGCCGCATTACCCCTGAACCCTCATGGTCAGGATACAGTCTGTGAGGCCGCACACAGCTCCACCATGATGGCTGTGTGCTGGCAGGAAGTATTAATACCTCTGTTGTTGAGAATGTACCGTGAGTGAAGTTGAAGAGCTCCGAAAGCAACGTGACCATTTAGTGTCCCTCCCTCCCCCAACTGGCACTAGGAGTTCAATCTGACACCTGGCCTTTGGTCAAGACTGGGAGATACCACTAAATCACAGTGACAACTAATCCACAGCAGGCGGCTCACTTACAAACACCTAGCAAAATTCTGAGAAACTAGATGCAAAGCGAAGACGATAACACAATGTGCACGTGTGTTGCACAACGCTTTCACACCTGCTCTTCCCTGAAGCTTAAAGTGGAAGCTCTAAAAAAGACTTAAGGGTGATGTATGGTAAATTGAATCAACACTTTATCTAATCTCATCGCTATAATTTGTTACATCATAGAATCAAGACATTTGAAGATATCTTAACAGAGGAAAGGGTCTCACCTGTGTGCCAAACATACTGCACCCACACATAGGTACTGGCAGCGAAGAACAGCCATTGCACCGGGATGAAGAGGAGGCAAATGATGTCCGAGGTAAAAGCCACACACACAAAAAATACTGAGAAGGCCTGGAGGTGAGAGGAGAGGTGGATGAGATTCATAAGGGGTAAGGACAGTGTCATTTTATTACATATTAAAACTAAAACAAATGGTAAGTTGTTGGATATAACAGGATAAAGAAAAGCGTTAGCAACACCTGACCTCATAAAATGATAGATAAACTCAGTGGCTATTTATTAGGTATACAACTCCAGTCTTAGATGATGCAAAACATTTACTCAATGGGGAAGATATTAAATAATATTTTCACATCTTTCTACTATACATTTTAGTCTACTATTATATCATGTGTGTATTACTGTCACACAGAGAAAAATCTGTGTGAGGCAATAACTTATGTATTATGGTTGTGCACATGCTGCCCATTAGAGTTGTAGATTCCCTGTCTTTTCATTCCACCTCCCAGCTTCTTGTATATTTTCTGTTTATTTTGTTTGGATGTATTGGTTATACATCATCTGACATGACGCTCTACATTACAATTTTTCCTCTTACATAATGGGAAAAAATTCACTGACTGTACTGACATGCACAAAAGCAATTTGATTATTTGAACAAGTTGACAAAGACAAATTCATAATAATCTCCAATTTCTGTCCTTCATACAACTGAATATGAATATTTTTGCACTGTCAACTCTAGTCACAAACTTTTAGTCGTGAATGATTTTGGCCAAACTCTGTAAACAGTCAGCAGCTACTCACCAGGCCCTGGTATCTAAAGGAGTCGTACACACTTCGGATGAAGAGCCAGAATGGCCAGAGGTACTCGAACCTGAACTCCAGTACAAAGTCTGCCAGCAGCACAAGAGCCCACACCACCAGGAACTTCAGGTACAGGAAGGTACTATGAAAATGAGAGGAAACATTGGAGAGTTTATTTTCATACAGACCATGGGATTCATGATGCATAGGGACCTTTATACGTTACAGTACAATGTTGATATATCAAATAGACCGAGCCTGATTGTGAGCGTATGTGGAGTCCCATGTCTCTGGAGCTGCTGTTTGACAGATTAGGTGCTTGTGTGCCATTTAGTCTGAGCTGCTTATGTTAACAACTGCAACTGGGTTCAGGTGCAGAGAAATTTAGATTAAACTTCTATAGAAGTTCAGGAGGAGGCGTACGAAGGTGCCAACACATCAGGGTTTTATTGGTCCAAATGTTTTATTGTATTGTTGTTGTTGAGGTGTGTAATTTGCAACTTCCTGTTTCCTATAGTCACAACTGCTGTCAGTCAAATGGGATGAAAGTCTTTGATCTCAGTTGACATTTTGTTGTAGAGACTGTGTGTGTGTGTGTGTGTGTGTGTGTGTGTGTGTGTGTGTGTGTGGAGAGGGGGGGTCTCCTCTGAGCTCCAAAGCATGGTCATAGTGTGATCGGTGGTCTGTTCAATAATTCAAGCAGTTCCCCACAGCTGTGTGGATGCCACGTGTGTACCAAGTGGCCCCTGACTTTGGCTTTATCAGATAGTGAGGAAGTCACGTAGAGGTGGCACCTGTCAGGTGTGAGCACTGGAGACAATCAAGGCAGTGTTTAAGGGTCCAGAATGAATGTGTGTAAAGAATGCTACCCAGGGGTAGGGCTAACATCCTGTAGCTATAACGAGTCTATTATTAACATTAACAAGTGTTTGAGTATTGCTGAATAAGCAAGGTGCGTGTGAGTGTGAGAGATTAAGCACACACAGCTGCTAGCTAACATTAGCTAGCTAACAGGGAAGCGGCTAGTTCAGGCAGCGCTTGCAAATGACACCTGCCGATAAATAATGGAATTGTCTCAATCACTGTGAATGGAACGTATTCAAAACACTGATGTTGTTGTATATGAGACTTTGTTTAATTTCTTATAACAGGCTGTGCTGCGGCCTAGCGCTACTGCTAGCGATAGCTTCCAAAACATTAACCTAGCATACACAGGGCTAGCACTAGTGGCTAGCTAGCTAGCCGTGTTAATAAACAGTGCTAACAGTTCATTAAAACACGGGTGGTAATGACAGTAACCCCCACGTCCTGCAACTAACGAGCCGCGGACACCTCCATTCAGTCGCCCTCGTCACTGTCGTGAGGTGGTCCCCACCGCCGGGCTTCATATGAGTTACCTGCCGTATATACCCTCGGTGATTCGGTTCCGTTTCAACGGCCGTCGGAGTTTGCTGCAGTCCGCATTGCGCCGCTTCATCCTCCTCCTCTTGGCTTTGGCCTTCGAGCACCCACTGTAGTCTTATCCAGTTTTCTTGCGTACGCGGACAAACAATGAATAAACGAGGCTCCTGTGGCTGTGTGTCGCTGTTATTATTATTTTTTCTCCCCTCTGGAAACAAAGAAATAAATAAAGGACTCTATTCGGGAACCTCCTCTTTTTCTCTCAGCGCAGACTCAATACGCCTCGCACCGCGCTGTATTGTATGTTACGTCCAGTTGTCAGACGGCTGGTACATCCAATTAATGTGTCCGCCGAGGCCCGTCCGTGTGACAGATCCAGACAGGAGCCATTCAGGTCGCAGCGGAGCCGCTCGGTCACATCCCCCTCTCCGCCAAACACAGCAGGACAGAACGAGGAGGCCAGGGCCGCTGCGAGTCGAGCATCGTGGTGCTGGACCAATCATGTGCTTGTGGACAAATTGGGCATCAGTGATTGACAAATCAGCTGTCGAGAGGGGCGGGCTTAGTCAGACAGGTTTCCGCTTTTGGTTTATTATCATGAGCAGGGGGGAAAAGGAGCCTTAGAGGCAAAATGCACATTGTCCCCATCACCAGAAACCTATATTTCAACACATTTGATTGTATATTTACTCATATATTTATACAGTTCATATGTTTCCTCCAAGGCCCATTACATCGTGTATTGTTACTGGGCAACAATGTGTGTATTGTCTATTTTGGGAATATGCGGTTTACATTGATTCAGTACAACATGATTATTTTATATTCAGCTTTTTGTTTACACCAGTCTCTAAATAAATAATGTGCTATGTGTGAAGTTGCTGCTCAGGGGATCATAAAAAGATCAAACACTGGCAAAAAAAAAATTAAAGGTACAGTGTGTACAATTCATGAATTCTACTGATGAGCTGCCTGAGTATTCTAAATCCCACCCCTAGAACTTATGGTAACCGCCAGTTATCAATAACTTTAAAGGTGTGTGTTTCATCCATGCTGGGCCACTGAAAACACATGGCCGTCTTCATTAGAGGGGACTTTTAAGAGTATATGAAAGAGCTAATACATATGTTCAGGTGACAAAATACTCACCAAAACACATACTTATACAGCAAGACTGCTTATATATTTGTGACACTATACCAGGGGTGTCCAAACTATGGCCCGAGGGCCAACTAGTGCCCATGGGCCATTTTTTATTTTGTTAATTTTTCTGTATGTGGCCCTAGGTAAAATAAATAAATAAATAAAAATAGTGTATTCTATTCTCTTGAGTTTTCTCTCTGCGTGTCCAGTAGCTGATAAAACATGCTGTGGGTTGAAGTCCCGCCCATTCTCACACTCTTTAGTCTTTGGCTGGAGGCGAGGCGTGCGGCGAACATCTGAAATGGCTCCACGATACGCACCAAGCCTGCGCTCCCGTCTGGCTCCTGTGCTGCTCTTCCTGCAGCTGGGCTTCATTCTCATTTATGCCTTTTACACAGAGATCCATGTCTATCCGGAACATCCACATGGAGACACCTTCAGCACCATGTATCCAGGTGAGTGTCCAGATTCATTTGGGGGAAATTTGGTGTTTGATAAAGTTTTTAAATTGCAAAAATAACATTTCTGACCAATTGGGAGGGGCAGCTGTTATGACTGCTGATGGAAGATAAGCCTCCACAGTTGGTGTTTTTGGGGACTGATAGTAAAACATGTCCCCTGCAGAGTTCCAGGACGTGAACATGATGGTGATTCTTGGTTTTGGCTTCTCGTCTACGTTCCTGGTCCGTTATGGTTTCAGTGCCTCAGCCTTCAACCTCCTGGCGGCCGTCATGGCCACACAGTGGGCAATCATACTCAACGGTCTGGAGGCCTCCAGGGGGAGGATCAGGCTGGATCTAAGGAGGTGGAGTCAGATACTTCAAATTCTGATGATCAGCATAAACACACATTGGATTTTAGAATTATCTTCCTGTTATAAGTCAGTCAACAGTCGCCATGCTTGTGCTTTTCAGGAATGAGCTACTAAAAGGTCAAGGGGTCATACTTATGCTTTCACTTCCACTCCTCTATTCTGATGACTTCCTGTTTAACTATTTGGATGTTTCATGAGCCACACGATGTTAACAGTGTAGCAGCCAAAGTCTTTACTTCACATATTTCCACTAAATGGAATTTATATGCACATTTTGTTGTTCAGGCAGATTATTTTGACCCCAGCAACACATCATAGAATATGATTGCATAAAAACTCTAACACGAAGCGCAACAATGATAATGTCTATGAAATGAAGAGAAGAGACATGGACAACTTCTCAAAGGAGAAACGTATTGATTGAAAATGTTAAATAATATGTTTTGGCCAGCAGAGAGGGCTTTGAAGGCGTCCAGGTCAAACATCAGCTCTCCATGGGCTTACGTAGCATGTGTCACATTCTTGCTACGTTGAAATTCAATTTAATTTCAAAAATGCTATTTCTAATATTGTACAGATTTAAGTTCCTGTTTGTCTTGTTTAACTGTGCACAGCCTGATAGAAGCTGAAATGTGCACGGCCTCAGTCCTGGTGTCTCTTGGAATGACGATGGGGAAGATCAACCCTGTACACATGGTGCTGGTCTCCCTGCTGGAGGTGTCGGGGTTCATCCTGAATAAATGGGTCCTTCAGACTCTGCTGAAGGTAAATAATACATTTGATCAACGCTTCAGACGTTGGTCCAGTCCTGAATTTGATGCTGGTCTATTTGTGACCACAGGTCCGAGTCCTGAACAGCATCATGATGCTTCACCTCTTCGGGAGCTTCTTCGGACTGATGCTGACATGGGTCCTGTATCGCAGAGGTTCCGAGCAGCGGTTTGAAAAAGAGAAATTCGACAGCAGATCTGGATTATTCGCCATGTTGGGTGAGTGGGTGATGCCATATAAGGTCTGAGGGAGGAGTCCAGAGGGGGAGATGGTTGATTGAAATCCTGTTCTCAGGGACCGTGTTCCTCTGGATGCTCTGGCCCAGTTTTAACTCGGTCCTGGTGGAGGCTCCAGGGAGGAAGCTCGACGCCGTGTGCAGCACATACCTGGCCCTGGCCGTCAGCGCAGTGACGGCGGCAGCAGTGTCCGTGCTCTCCAGCCCCAAAGGAAAACTCAACCTGGTATGACCCGACACCTGCTGCCTGAATATCTGCTTCATGCTCACATGACTCAGCGTGTTCACCCCTCTGTCAGATCCACATGCAGCAGTGCATCCTGGCTGGTGCCGTTGCTGTGGGCGTGTCCATGCCGGCCCTTCATCAGCCATGCGAGGCCATGATGCTGGGACTGACTGCTGCAGTTCTAGCAACCGTCGGACACAGATACCTCAAGGTTCTTATCACAGATACAAGACGTTTATATATCCCGATTCCTGATATATATATATATATATATATATATATATATATATACATACATACATATACTATATATATTTCTCCAGACTCACATGCTCCTCGTATTTCAATGCCACGACACCTGCGCTGTCCTCAGCACATATGGACTTCCTGGTCTGCTGGGATGGTCCGCACAGCTCCTCCTGCAGGTTAAAGACTGCGACGACCACACCACGTGAGAAAGCAACACGCGAGAGGAGAGCCTGCAGGCACGCGTGTGACACGGGTGTGATACTCTGTTGTCTGTCCTTCGCAGAGCGATCCGGTTTGCTGTGTTCCACATTTGTACTCTGCTCATCACCATCACCATAAGTCTGTCCACGGGGACCATCACAGGTGAGCGTCCGTGTCATCACCCATAGGCTTCTGCAGTGCTTACGAGGCTCAGAGTGGGCGGTGCTTAACTCCTCCTACTTCCTGGTGGGGAGGCACAAGCAGAGCTGGGGTGGGGTCCATGGCGCTGTCACAGCATCCACTGAACATGCCAGGTCGGCATGTTCACTCAAGGGGCCATGCCTTTTAATTATGGACAATTAAGGATGTGCATGTATATATCATTTTTCAGCATTTAAATTGAAATTCCTGAATTAAAATGAAAGGTCTGCTCTTCATAATATTGTTTCTTTGTGGTTTTAAAGGACTTCTACTCAAGTGGAACTTCTGGCGACCTCTCCCTGACAACAAGTGTTTTGATGACCAGGCTTTCTGGGAGGTACGCGATTAATACTACGGTAAAGTTTATTTACAAAATGAAAATAATGAATTGTTATTCAATATCTTTGCAGTTTCCTCATGTTGCAGTGAAAAAATGACGGACTGGAGAAAGACTGGACTCCTGGTTTACCCACAGAAACAAGTCTGAGTCTGATGTGTTGTTCAGCAGGTTTTTGTTTAATTGTGTTGAGAAATATGAATATTTGTGTGTTGTTTGTTACACAAGCAGAATGAAAATAAGAAGGTTAAGCAGTGGAATAAAAATCTGCAACAGAAAACATGAATCATGGCTTTAGAGTTTAAACAGAACAACAAACCATGTTGTTACATTCAGTAGGAGCGTTTTTTGAAACCTTGCTCTCAATAATAATTTACGTTACTCAATAACGGTTCAAATGTAATTATGTGGAATAAGTCAGTGTACCCAGAGGAGACATAGACAGGTCAGGGACATACATCCTCCGAAATATTCACTTTGTCACACAACCTGTAAACGACTCTAACGACATGGCTTCATTTCACAATGTGCCACACAAACTTACAAGACTCTATTTTAATCTGTGTTTAGTTATGATTTAGTGATTACTCGGCAAATGGATTAAATTAAACGCTGCATCTGTAATGCTAAAAAAGTTTTGATATATATATACGTATATAAAGACAAGTCTCATACAATATGGAAAGCAACACATGCGCGACAGAATCACTGCCACAGATCCTCTGTGCGTCCGAACTTGAAGACCAAACCGCTGTGTGAAGAGATGACAGGAGAACGGAGTGAGAGAAAGAAAGAGTGGGGTGAAAATTAAATACCCCAGACGGAGGACTTCTGACTTACCCGAAGAAAATGAAAGCATTCTGGAAGAAGATGGCGATACCCGGGTACACAATTTGCTTCTCTGTAAAAGACAAGAGGCACAGAGATTACAAACTCTGACATCGTATGGCGTTTAACAGCGTCCCACTGAGCTACCCTTAGAGCAGGGGTGTCCAAATTAAATATTCAAATATAATAAATAAAATCTAGCAAAATAAAGATCATTGAAATGTAAGGGCTAGTGAAAAAGCTTAAAATAAAAACTGGTGATTTCAGAGAAAAATGCAAAAGCTTTTAAAGTCACTTTTCATTTCGCTATTCATGTATTTTGGGGGCTATCTTAAACATCAAAGTAAAATGCTGCAGTGCATTATGGGATTCGTGGTATGAGTGGTGGGAGTGCGGTTAATAATAAACATATGAGATTATTTCATGGACCATATATGATATAATCACGGGCCGGATGTGGCCCTCAGGCCTTAGCTTTGACGTCTAATTAAGAGGTTGTGTTAATGTCACCTATGGGAAAGGAAATAGCAGCCACAGTTCGATTTCCACCATGTGACCTCTGGTGCTATTATTCTTTGAAGCACATCCTTAGGTTTCAGATATGTTTACATGTCCATCTATGTGACACTGAATAACTCAGATCGATCATAATCATTGATAATCAGTGAGACTGTTTGCTATGCTAACGTTAAAAAAACGTACGAGGCACCACAAATCCTCCGAACAGAATCCACATGGAGGCAATGAGAGAACCGAAAGCCAACATGAAGCCAATGAAGAGCCACACTCGGGCGCCTGCAGACACAGATAAGAGAGGGTGGATTATTATTATAGTTATGTGCCTCAACGAGCGGCTCAATTTTATTGCATGTGTGTTGTAACGGTTACACAAGGAGGCAACATGTCAGAAAACCCAAAGTGGAATATGACACATTTCCCATGCGTCTCACCCGTCTGTCCCATGCAGCCTTCACTGTAGCTGTCTCCTCTCACTTGGCCATTAGAAACTGCATTTATCCTAAATGGAACAGAATAAATTTTTAAAATGTTAGAAATCACATAACAAGGCCTCTTCAAAGAAGGATCACCACCTCTATCATTGTTAGTACGTGATTTGTTCATCTGCCTTGGAGCTACACTTCTATATCATACCCTGAAGAAAATGAAAACATGCCGCGTTAACACAGACCACATGAGCTGTGACTGCTCAGCTGTTGAAATGGATTTTCCGGCACACAGTGTAAATAGTACATGTGTTGACAACATGGAGCTCATGGTTATCATCAAATCCCACTCACATGAGAAAAGCCACTGTAGCGATGACTCCACAGGTGTGATACGCATGATGGAAATCTACCTGGTCAGGATATTTCACCGCCGCATCGATGATGATCCACCATCCAGTGAAGAACTAAAACAACAGGTTCCATAGTTAATGCTGGGCCCTGGTAACAACATGGCCACCTCAGTGGCGAGGAACATCCCCTAATGTCACCAAAGAGGACCAATCAAGTGTAATGAAAACATAAGACATTCAGGCAATCAAACTCCAATAAGAGCACAGGAGTAATACTTTTATATTTAAATATAGCTGAAAATTATTTCTAATAACCTTTTCTTTAATGGTGCAGTGTGTAAGATATAGTTACTATAATCACTTAAAAATATTTTTAAAAAAAACAATTTTCCCCATTACCCTTAAACAAGCCTTTTAATATATGTTTACAT
>JAFBJT010108037.1:40854-50898 GCA_016785325.1 Chascanopsetta lugubris | reverse complement strand
CTCATAGGGCTTCACAGGGGGGGTAACATTCTCTGTCCTTAGACCCTCAGCAGGGGTAAGGAAAAACTGTACAATATTTTAAATATATGATGTTTTTATTTTCACCACAAGGTGTCAATTAACACTGTGCCTTATAATGACATGTGGCAGCAGCAGAGGTGTATTTTTTAGTCTTTCCCTCACGGACTGTTTTTATTGCAGGTGTGGTTTCAGAATCGAAGAGCCAAGTGGAGGAAGAGGGAGCGTTTTGGCCAAATGCAACAGGTCCGAACACACTTCTCCACTGCTTATGAGCTGCCTCTGCTGACCCGGCCTGAGAACTATGCACAGGTAATAGAGAATATGTATACTGTACATATACTTCCACTATGGTATTCACTCTGCGCTCACATGAGACAAGACAGACTGCAGAGTCAAGACTCTGAGGCTGCCGTCCACGGAGGAAATGATCTGCTCACAGATGGGAAAAATTACATGAAATTGTCGATGGTGAGGAAAGTACTCCCCAAAAATCTTGGAAAACAAACAAAAGATGTATTAAGGGAGAAAAAAACATTTTGATGTGTCAAATGTACTTGGCTGTAGCTTCCCAACATCACATATCCCATATCCTGTTACTATCCTGTTTAGTGTTTAAACCAGCGCTGTGACACTAAGTGTGTAATATACAGTCATTTGGATGTAGGCTGGATTTGGATCCGAGCCTGGGTTGGAAAGGATGAATACCGTGTTTCCTTTAATGAGTAAAGTTTGTGTAAATACGTGGACTTTGCCTTTTAATAGGTAAAGAATGTATCAGGAGATATTCTCAGTAACAGGAGCAGCCCCACATACAGGCCAAGGGTGGTAAAGCATGCAGGAGATATCCAAAATGAATTGGCTGCAGAAATGTTGTGTTAAAATGACAATGATATCAGCTTAAAGGTGCAGTGTGTAAGATTTGGGTGATTTTTGTCACTTCTGAAAATATTACAAAACAATTACATCGTGACAATTACATGAATTTATAATCACTTAAATGTATTATTTTATTCCATTACCTTTAATGAGCTCATTAAAGTATATTTACATGAGGAGCCGGTCCTCTCTATGGGGGCCGCCATGTTTTTGTCCTTAGTCCAGCGTGGACATACTAGACATCTTGTGAGTTTTCATGACAACTGAAGAGTACCACAGATTCTCCTGCATGATCAGAAGGGTGAGGGTGAGGTGATGGATACAACATGCAACCTCACCTCTAGAGGTCACCGTATCTTACACACTGGACCTTTAACTCTTATCACCAAAGCTACTTGAAATCTTCTCCTGTGTCTACTACGTTTGTGGAACCTATCCAGAGTTCAGTGTTTGTCAGAAAGCAGCTTTAGTCCCATACTGTGGCTCTCGTCTTCCAGATCCAGAACCCTTCATGGATCGGGAGCAGCAGTGGTGCGTCTCCGGTGCCCGGCTGCGTGGTGCCCTGTGACTCCGTCCCGTCCTGCATGCCCCCTCACCCCCACGGCCCCGGAGGTGTCCCCGACTTCCTGGGTGTGCCCAGTCCAGGAAGCAGCCACATGGGACAGACGCACATGGGCAGCCTGTTCGGTGGTCCCGGCATGAGCGGGGGGATCAACGGCTACGATCTCAACGTGGATCCGGACCGCAAGTCCTCCAGCATAGCTGCGCTGCGCATGAAGGCCAAGGAACACAGTGCGGCCATCTCCTGGGCTACATGATGTCCCAGCCCAGCTCCGCCCGGCACCCCCCTCACCCCCCACCCCTTCTCTCCCGTGCAGCCATCAGCGAGCGCCGTGTGGGAGGGGGGGACTTTTCCAGAGAGCACTAACGATAACACAGGTCAAACTAACAGGGAGAGACTGTGGAGATAACAGCGGCCAGCGCAACCACGACAACGGCCGTGACACTTAGCAGATACTGAAAGTGAGAGGAGTTCAGAGGTGTGACTGAGATTATTGACTGATTCCTTGATCTCTCAGGTGTCGCTGAAATATTGGGGGGTTCCACTCCCTGACAAACGGGGTACCATTCACATATGAGTGACAGGGTAAAGTACAATAAGTAATATATTATGTGGTTTACAAAACGCCTTCATACGTACAGGAATCCTGCCCTATCATACAGTATTCATATCTACAGTGTTAAGCTTGTTTTTTTTCCTTTGACTGTGTTGAGTGTATCCATTTCATTCCGTCCATTCCTCCACACTTCAGGTTCTTTCTCCCAATACTCATCTCACATAGAGTGGACACAGTATTTTAGAGGCAGTTTAAGGAACATGCAACTTCGAAGCGCAAACCGTCCACGACAACAGCAACAGGAGCTGGATGTTGAGCATTGATTAGGCCTTCGCCTGCAGTGGGTGATTCATGTCCCTGCAAACAAAGCTCCAACGCCCTGCACCAAACGGAGAGGAGTTGAGCAAGAGCAGACGTGGCTATCGCCAGCCATACGTCTGGGAGGAGGTTCAGCCGCTGGATTGGCAGCGGTTTCAAACCATCGTGTCATTTCCTCCCCCAGGGCTGCCTCCACACGTTCCCCCTGCTCGCCCCCCGGCCTCAGGTTACAGGAAACGCTGTGTGTCCACTGGCAGACGAGGCGCAGGAACACACACACACACACACACACACACACACACACACACACACACAGCAGCCGCCGTCAACACCGACTAACCCTCGCCAGCTTCCATTAGTACCCGATGGGAGAAGATACATGTGATTAGTGCCAAAGAACACTGTGCATCACGGTATGCGCGGTGAAGACATGCTGCACACCAGCTGCAACCATCAACTCACTGTTGGACAGCAGAGACGTGTCACATGACCGCGCACCAACCCTGTGGCCCTCCTCCTCCAGGGGAGCTACGTAATGTTTAGGTCATGTGATGACTTTAGATGCAGACTGCAGGAATGTGTTGAGTGTGTGCAGTGATTGCAGGGGTGTCTGTGTGTGTGTGTGTGTGTGTGTGTGTGTGTGTGTGTGTGTGTGTGTGTGTGTGTGTGTGTGTGTGTGTGTGTTCGCCCGCTGGAATAAGCTCGTCACCAGCGCTGGGGCTGCAGGCTCGAGACAGGCTTCATTAGCTCTTTTGACTGATCCCTGGGTGACGCCCGCTGGGCGACATATCCGCTTTCTCTCCCCTCCTCCCGTGTGGGTGAAGGCAGGAAGGTCTGGCTCGGCTGCTCAGCGCCGGGTGATGATTGGAACATGCGAGTCCCTGTTACAGCCCTCCTGTGAGAGCGGCGGGTGTTTGCAGTATTGATTAAGCAAATCAAATAAACGGCAGGAAGGGTGCTTTTATTTAAAAGGTACAGTGTGTAGGATTTAGAGGCTCGTAGTGGTGAAGCAGCTGGACGCCCCTGCGCTCACCATTCCCTTAGAACACATGACAAACAACTGCAGCCTTAAGTTAAGGTTCAAACCCAAAAAGTGTCCATTCCAGGCTACTGTAGACACATGGTGGTACAACATAGAGACCCATGTGCAGCAGACATGCTCCAGATGTAAACAAAGGGCTGATTCTGGGACAATGGAACCAACAAGGTGATGGTTAACTCTTGAAAACACAAGGATAATCATTTGATATTACATGATTCATGCCAATGGAAATGGAAATAATTCCACATAAACTTGCATACTGCACCTTTAAACAGGAGATCATATTAATTTGGATTTTCTCAGATTTTCCAAGTTTCCAGGTTAAAACAGGATGTTCTAAAAGTAAATGAAAGATAAAAGGTGTGTGTGTGTGTGTGTGTGTGTGTTGTCTGTGGTGCCTCTCACAGCTCCGCCCCCTGCAGCTCTGTCCATGTTGATACTACTGAATTAAAGCGATTGAATCCATGGTTATTATTTCATATTGCGTGAATGTGAATGGTATAAATGATTGATTTTTCTTTTAGCTTGTACATTTGTTTTGCTCATTTGTCGAATAAAGAAGCTCCAGAATGAAGCCGATGAAGTATTACAGTAATATTGTCTATTCAGTGTACAATTATGTTTTGGCTCTGGACTTTTACTGAGGTTTGAGATTGCTTTTTTAATTCTCTTATTGCTTCAAGCAGCTTTTTGTATATTAATCCAGTATTTCTACTTCTGATTGTGTCTTTATATAATGTGTTGTCACAGTAAGTTATTGCACTTACAGTTTTAAGTATTATTTTTGACTTTCAGTGGTTTTTTGAACTGTCTCATGAGTCCGTCCACATTTAACATGGAGAACAGCAGCAGAGTCACTGAGATGCGTTTGAGGTGTCGACCCTTTGTTTGTACAAATGAGTAACTTGCTGTTTCTGTTGATGAAGGTTTTGAAGTTACTTTGAAATAAATGAATCTTTAATGGTTTGATGATTCTGGAAAATTATTCTTTGTTGTAATGGGGTCCAACTGTCCAACACTGGGACACTCACTTCTAAAAACATTGCAAACAATGACATACTGGCATTTTTGTGAATTATAATGACCTAAATATTTTATTTTTTTCCATTACCCTAAAATAAGCCCAATTCGTGTATGTTTACATGAGGAACAGGACCTCTCTATGGGGGCCGCCATGTTTTTAAGGTAGCCCAGAGAGGACATACTAAACATCTTTTGAGTTTTAATGACAACTGAAGTCCACCATAGGTTCTCCTGCATGTTCAGATGGGTGACGATGGACACAGCATGCACCTCACCTCTAGCTGTAGCCAAGTCTTACAGTGTGTAAGACTGGTTGTTACCGTACAGTATCACCAAGCAGCAACAGTCACATACAAACGTATCATATTTGTTGCCTATGAACTGCTTAGTCATGGATAAATCAGAGCTCAAACTAACACAGACTGAATGACACAGAAAACTCTACATTGGCCGGGGTGGGGTGGGTTGGGGGTGGGGGGGGGGGGTGTGTTGAACATGGATGATATGCGATAGCGTTCTTATTCTCGCATCAGCAGCTCCCAGATGGGATGCTCTGCCCGAGCCATTAGGCGCAAAGTGAAGCCTAATAGTCTGAATGGGCCTTAAATAGCTCCAGGTGGTCTCTGGCAAAGGCTGCAGCCACGGCTGTGGTGAGAGAAAGCTGTCATGCAATACAGTGTGCAACATCATTCCATACAGATGTTCTTGGTTTTTCCTATACAAGCTCAATCATGCAACAAAACAGTCGGCAGGAAAACATTTTCATAAGCTCCGCTAAACATCCTCTGCTGCGCAACAAAAGCCGCCTGTGATCAATCCAGCCATTATTTCAAACTTTGTGCTGAACGTCATCCGCAGAGGGGCACAAGCGCTTTGGACAACTCTCACGTGAGACAAAGGCAAGAAATAAGAAATAAACAAACTTCGCCAAATCACATCCTACCACTGCTGTGGTCTTTGCCCTGCGGGGAATGTTCGGAGCCTTCCCATCTCCGCTCAGCAATTACTGTCTTCTCCGGAGTTGTGCAACAGTTGGAGCAACTGTGATTGCACGAGAATGTGGGAACTCGAGAGAAGTCTTCCAGACGAATGAGGAAGTAGTGATCATCAATAAGACGACAGAGAGGCAGCTTTAGCGCTGGGTTTTTAAATGTCAAATTCAATCCTCTGTTTTGTCCTTTGGAAAAAGCCATAAAACTACCTTGGGGCATAATTGTGAGGGTAATATATTTATCTTATATATCCGACCTGATACTTTAGTGAATCTTGTTTGCATATGAACATCCACGGAATTGACCTCTAGAGGTGAAGTTGCATGTTGTGTCCATCACCTCACCCTCACGCTTGTGAACATGCAGGAGAACCTATGGTCGACTTCAGTTGCCATTAAAAGTCAAAAGATGTTTAGCATGTCCACTTGGGGCTACTGTAAAAACATGGCGGTCCCCATAGAGAGGACCCCCTCCTCATGTAAATATAAATTAATGGGCTCATTTAAGGGTAATGGAAAAAAAATCTATAACATTTAGGTTCATTTAGGTTAAATTCATGAAAATGTCAGTATGTAATTGTTTAGTAATATTTTAAGAAGTGACAAAAATGACACCACACCTTTAATATCTCTTGATGGATCAACTCTGTCCCTTGTAAGACCACCTTAAAGTAGACAGAGGTCAGAGGTCACAGCACTGATACAAATCAGACACTCGAATGCAAAAAGCAGCACTAAAGGTAAAGGGACATTCCCCCTGCTTTGACCCTTCCCGTGTATCTAAACTGTGAGCAGTTGAGATAAATAAACACTTGCAGGGAGGAAGAAGAGCAGCCCAGAGTGCCCTGAACCAGCTCTCATTAAACCTAATGGGTCACGCTGCTTCAGCCAGGCTCCACTGACACCCCTAATAGAAGGCTGCATGGTTAAGGGACCATGACGACCATTAGGGCACTTCAAAGTTCACGTGCCTACATTAGGGAGCGGCGGAGAAGCCCAAGGAGGGGGACAGATCCGATTCCGCTTCATTCCTCCGGCCCTCGGCCTGTCAGTCAGTCGGCCCGCTTCATAAACAAGTGGATGCTTGCGCTGCTCGTTAAGCGGCGTCGTTAGAGAGGACGCCGCTGTAAATCAGCACTCATATTGGCTTTCAGGAAAAAAAGGGAAAATAATGGAGTGTGTACTTAAAGGTGCAGTGTGTACGATCTCGGTCATTATTGTCACTTCTGAAAACATTACAAAAACAAAATGACCGACTATCATATATATAATCATATATATTTAGATGAGGAGGGGGGTCCTCTCTGTGGAGGCCGCCATGTTTTTACAGTGGACATACAAAACATTTTTTGAGTTTTAATGACAACTGAAGTGAGGGTGAGGTGATGGATACAACACGCAACTTCACCTCTAGAGATCACCAAATCTTACACACTGCACCTTGAAGAGCTTACAAACGGAGAAAGTATCCCACTTGTGTGACTCACGTGACAAATCCCTTTTCTGACCTCACCCCTGGAACAATAAAAAGACTGCAATAGTGAGGCAAAGGTCCACCTCATTCAAATGAGGCCTGATGTATCCATGTCATTCTGAGGGACATTAAAGATGGAGCAGCCTCCTGCCGGGGCCATTCATCAGCTCATCAGGACGACATGCGACATACACCACTGTGCCTGTTCCAAACACTGCTCATTATGAGGCCGGAGCACGAGTAAACAGCTTCCCTCGCACATAAGAAAGTAATCCTAAACAGCATGACCATACCGTGGATCTGAAAGTCGTGACATCTGTTTTTTAGATTTCGCATCAAAGTGCAGACATAAAACAGCAGGAAGATGGTTCCTCGCTCTGAATTCTTTTTCATTATTGAAGTTAATTCTTGCAGGGACATTGTATGCACATTTAAGAAGCCCAGCCCCCCCCCCCCCCCCCAAAAAAAAGAGCTTCTACCCCAAAGTCGCATGTCGGAACATTTGTGCCTCACAGGGTCTGACAGGTCATTGTGTTGGGGGTAAGTGTAGGAGGAGGACTCAGGGGTACGATCAGAGTGGAGCTTTACTGCGAGAGGAACATGGATACCTCACTTCCCTAAGTGCCATCTAATGGGCTCTCTGGCTCCCAGACAACCTCCCCTATCAATGCATCTACAACCTCACTCCATCACTTTCATCTCCCCTCATGCTCACAGTGATGTGCACATCTGCACTGCTGGAAATCGGCAAACACACAGATGCATGATGATCATAATGACACCATCTGTTTCCATATAAACCGCTTTTATTCATAATAACAGCCATTATGGGGAGCAGGGATCATTTATGCCGCCTTTATGTGTAAAAGGGGATTATTAAAAACTATGCAACTGGCACTGCTGATGCACCTCCATCTTGGATGCACCGGTCACGTGGCCCCATTCAAGTCTATGGGTGTTGCTCAACTGGTGGATACACAGGGTTGTGGGGCGGACGACAGATGAGTCCAAAATGGAAGAGGAAAAACTTGCAGTTTGCAGGATGGCCACTAGAGGTTGGCTCCAAAAGCTAGTCCCCATAGACTCCCATGTTAAAATGGCCAACTTTAGAGCTGAATGAAACATGTTTAAACTACAGTTTTGGTCTCAATCACTCACATTTCTCTTGATACAACTGTACGGGGGATGACTCTCTCATTATGACTTTATTGAGGTTCAAGGGGCGTGGTCTGTTTTGTGACATAGTGCCAATCCAAGCCCCCCCCCGCCCCATCTTCTCCCGACAGTGGGCAGCGAACAGCTGACAGCTCGACAGGTATCTCTGTGGCCTGTTTCCATGGCGACGGCCTCGCTCAGGCTCCCATTGTACATCGACTCCCCCTAATAAAACTCTGGTTTATTAGAGTGTGGAAATGTGTAGTGTGGCTTTCTGACATGCTAACATAAACAGAGAGGGAGAAGATTTAAAGTGGGACTGACTCATGAGAGCAGGATTCAGGGCAGACGAAGAGTGGATGTAACAAGTGGGTTAGTGGGTTAAATCAGCACTCGTATACTGTTATACGTATACCCAGCAGCAGCCGCGATGGAGGAAGAGGCAGTGATATAAATTAATACTCCCAGAGGCAAGAGTTATTTTAACTGATGAAAGAGGACTTCTTTTTATATTTACGACGTGCATATGGTCCAACATAAATAAGACGGCTGATGAAACATGCATGAACTGTCAGCTGGCATGTTATAGAGAGGAAAACACTCGGCCTCTTCAAACCTCTACTTTTAACCATGTGCAGACATTTAAATCCCAAAAGTCAAAGCAACTGAACACACTTCCAGTTTGTTATCAGCCTGTGACCTCCTCTCAGCTCTCGTCCCTGTAATGTGCTTCCAATTAGGAATCTTGTAAATACGGGCTCTTCGGAGCATCGCTGTGATTTATCGTGGCTGATGTCCGGCTGTGTCCCGTTCACTTGCACACGTAGACCTCTTGCTGCTGAGGTCAGAGGTCAAACACACTCAACCGTTAACCTCTCACGGACCCACAAACTGTGCACGGGGCCTGACTGACAGGTTGAGGGCCACAGGGGGAGAAGATCTGCTGCGCAACAAGCAAGAGGCTGTAAGAGGTTTGCAACAGACAGAATGTGAGCAGAGAATATGAAAATGCTACATCCATGCTACTTATTTGTAGCATAGCATAGCATAGTAGAGTATAGTATAGAATAGTATAGTATATTATATAGGTAGTATTGTATAGTATAGGTAGTATAGAGTATAGTGAAGTATAGGCTAGTATAGAGTGTCGCATTGTATAGTATAGTATAATATAGTATATAGGATTATACAGAAAAAGTCAACTGAAACAACCATCTCAATCAGCTGTCCCATGGAGTGGAGGAGAGGGTGCAGGGAGGACAGCTCCACTGACTCATCATCTGTGACTCATTGTTTTTCCCTTAACAACTGTATTTATTGATGCTGTCAGGACCTGAAGAGTATTTTGACTAATAATATTAAAAATCGTGTCCATAATGAATTTGATAATAAAATGGATACAACTGAGTGAACTCTTCAGAAAATGGCCTCTCTTAGCTCCTCAGCGAACTCTCACATGTCTCCTCACATGGAACTGTTTGTACCCATCAGCTCCATCAAGACATGCTCCATGAGTGAGTCACAGATCTTAAAGGGACCTCTCAGGACAGCGACGACTCCGCCTGAAAAATGGTTCGTCCCCGCAGACTCATTTCCTGCTCCTTCCAGCTCACTTCCTGTTTCACACCGGGTCGAGGGCGCGCGGCTGCCTCGCTGAGACCGAGGATGTTGCGGTAGCTGCAGGATAATGAACGTGTTCTCTGACGCAACAAAAATAATAATAATTATTATTATAATTATCCGGTCCCTGTTCACGAAACCCTGCACCCGAGTGTAGTTTCTCCATTCGCAGATTTTCTCAATGGGCTCTGCGGTCGCGTCGCAGCAGATGAAAAGCGTCTGCCCTCGGTATGGTTTCTGTTCAACGCTCCTCGTGGGGATTTCTCCGCAGCCCTTTAGCTCCCCACCGGACCTAACACCTTTCACACTGGATAAACACGGCACAAAGGAGGAAAATAAGTTTCATGTTAGAGGCTGGGTTATTACATGCGGGGGGGTGGGGGGGGGGGGGGGGGGGGGGCGTCCT
>JAFBJT010108037.1:18259-31548 GCA_016785325.1 Chascanopsetta lugubris | reverse complement strand
AACATGATGCTTCCCTCTGCTGCGGGTTTTCCCCTGCTGGTCCGAACGGAGGTCGACGGGTTCATGCTTACAACCCTCTGGTGTCCAGTGGTGTCCTTCCTCTTGTTGCCGTTGGTCACATGCCTCCTCCCCAGACGCCAAAAGCCAATGGTGTCAGTGTCAAGGTTCAGACAGGGTTAGGAGAGCAGCCCTAAGTCCTCACATTTCCACAGACAGTCATACTTACTGTGAGGAAGCAGCAGCAGACAGATGGAAAGCCCTCAGTGGGGGTTGGGGGAGGGGGGGGGGGCCGGGGGGGGGGGGGGGGGGGGGGGGGGGGGGGTAAATGTGTTTCGACTGTGATAAACTAGTAATGAGTTGAAAGTGCCCGTATTCAGGAGGTTTACTGGAGGCTTGCATGTGTGCCATTATTATGTGTGCGGCTTCTTGTTCAAAGTGAAATGTCTCCTGATGGATGGTACCCGGTCAGACCATCCCGAGTGGAGGAATACTCCACTTTGATTGGCTGCCAGTGCGCCGTGTGTCAGTGTGGTAGATGGAGAGAGAGAGAGAGATGTGGACTCGAATTTGGCAGCAGCTGTGGGGTGGAACAGAAGGTCAGAATCAAGCAAATTGGCGGCCTGCCATTGTCCGGTTTGTGCATTTGGCCTTGTGTGTGTGTGTGTGTGTGTGTGTGTGTGTACACACTACGGAACATTGTTGGATTTTGATGAAAAACTTGGTTTTACCGCCTGGCCTCTAAATCACAGTCACAAAGAGGTTTTGTCAGATGGCAGAACTATTGACCCAGACTGCTCCACGGCAATCAATTGTCCTTCAGAGATGAATGTGTAATGAGACGATCATAAAACAAGACTCTAAACAAGACAATAAAATAACTTACATGCCCCTCCTTTCATTTCAATCAACATTTAATCGTGTTTTTGCTGAATGTCTGTGTTTGCGGTGGAGGCTGAACCTCCCTGAATTATTGCCGAGTGTGATATGGGGGCAGGGGCAGGGGCAGAAAACAACATTTATACTCTGCTGAGTCGGCAAATGCTGATGCATTACTGCGTTTCAGTCAATTCTGGTACTTTGCTAGTGAACGCAGCTCAAGTGGCAAATTTGTCAAAAACGTGGCAGACACGGCGGAAACGAGTGAGACAGAATTTACCTTTCGGAAAGTGCTGCCATCGCACTGTGGTGCTACACTTCATAAAGAAATGTGACCGGACTCTGGATCTGCCCGTGTCACATGTTCTGTTTTACATATTGGACGTTGTTGTGGAAAAGAATGGAAAGACTAGAATGGCAGAGTATCCCTTCGCAAAGGCCTTACGGTTTTCATTTAAAAGGGACACTATCTTTAACATCCTAACATTTGACATGTAAATGCATTAGCTCTTGCTATGCAGACTATATTGTATTTGTTTCGTGAAAAAAAACAAACAACTCCCAATAAACCTGAAAACATGTCGTATGTCTCCCCTGAAATTGAATGGGTTCTCTCTTGGCCCGTGTCCTTTTCCTCCATCGAGTTTCATAGTAACGTCATGTCTGGTTTTTGTTTCTGTCACGCTTAAACCAAAGATCCCATGGCCCAATCAGACATTGAAGTTATAATGGTGTTAGCTCTCAGCTTGAGCTACATGAGCCTACGGTTTGTTTTGACTGCAATAACAGTTATTTCACGGTGTCGGAAAATACATCCGTTAGACTCATAAAACCTGAGCTGGTTAACAGTCTGGAAAATGGAGATGCAAGGTACGTAAGCAGTTTTTACAACGCAATGAATGTACTGCCTGTATTACTTGGATTTTATGTGTTGGCCAGACACAATTAACTATCGATTTAGAAGAATTAAAACAGCCAATTATGAGAAATATAACATATTTGTGGATGTGTGCTAACTCTAAGCTCAGCCTTTCCCTATAATATCCCCTGTCACATACCCATAGTCTATGCCACTTTACTGCTGCTTTACTTTCACATGTGTTTATGTACAAGACACAAATACTCTGAATTACGAGCTCGTTTGTCAAGAGCATAATTGTAAGAACACGAAATCTTGACAGTAACTCTCTGTGATTGCCGCCCTGTGTAAAATATTCATAGGGGATGTGCTTAAAGGTGAACTGAGAGACTCGGACGTTGCTCAGCTTTAGTCCAGGTTGTCACAATAATCACAGACTTGGTGGTTTGATGAGGCCTCATCACTTCCTGTCTGGATGTCAAAATGTCCTCCGGTAACGCGCTGATTTCAGAGCTGTCTTCTCAGAAGCGTCTCCCCGACCATTGACAAGTAACCACGGCGTTCCATGACTTCTGTCGGCCTTAAATCTACTCTCTGCCTGAGAGCCAACACCGATGCGATGATGGCGGTAACTTCGCTGTCCATAGAAAGTTGAAGTCCTTCGGGGTTGGCTGCTGGCAAGCCACAAACGTGTAGCTGTGACTGTTCCAGGTTTTGTGTCTCTGAGGCTGTGAAACTCTCTCCAGCCTTCATTCTATACGTCAAGTGCATCAGCAGATGTTTCCAGCAGATGGATGTACTGCTGTGTCAAGCTTTGCTTTTCATCTCACTCAGCATTGTCCCGAGTCGAGTCTACTCGACCCTCCGGTACTCAGCCTTGGATATGGATAGATCGCATTGCACAATCTAGTATTCGTGGAAAATGAACTACTGACCATGAAGACACGCACACTTACAAACCCTGACTTCATTCATGCTTGTGGCAGAGCCTTTCCGAAGTCTCATCATTAGTTGGACAAAGGGATATTACGATGTATCGCAGGTTTGTTGGAAATGGACACTATTGATACTATTAACGTATTGTTACGTGACTACTTTAAAAAAAATCATTTGTCTGTGAGGTCATTCTTTTATGAGAAAATCCTGTCGTCAACCTTGTGCTCGCACTGTCTCTCATTTTCCGTCTCTCTTAACAAAAACCAGCGTTGGGGTCGGACCGCTTTGTTCATTCGCCTTTACCGAAGTGCACAGTGTGACTTATCCGGTCATGAGCAGAGCAGGGGATTGAAAAAGAAAGTCAAAGCACATTTTTGCGTCATAGAAACCTGATGAATGGTGTGTGATCCTTGAAAGGCTGTTTGGCGGCCAGCTGAAATGAACTGTGGAGCACAGCGATCGCAAAGTCAACTTGAATCCAGCGATTTCAGCTCGTATGAAGCTGTGAACACTTTGCTAAATGTATCAAAGGTTGTATTGTAGATGTCTTTTGAAGCTGGAGGTTTTGCCTTCAGTTTGAAATGGTTAAAGGTGTTGATTGATTTAACCGTCAGGGCTTCTGTGCCCTTTTCTGCTCCGTTGCACCTTCCCGAGGCTGGTTATGACAAACATTATTACCCCCCCCTCCCCACAGGCAGTGAAGAGCTAAGGAGGATGGCTCACTCTAAAGCTCGAGCCGCAGACGGGAAGGTGACCTACCCCCCGGGGGTCAAGGAGATCTCCGACAAGATCTCCAAAGAGGAAATGGTCCGGAGGCTCAAGGTCAGTGTCTTTGTCACTTTCTCCTGCAGATGCAAGAGATGATACAGAGGATTTCTTTTGATATCTAAACGTTAAGATGATATTGTTATGATTGGGACTCGTGTAACATATTTAAATTATTATGATCCTTTATAAACATTGAAGGTGCACTGTGTAAGATTTGGGTCATATTTGTCACTTATGAAAATACTGTAAAACCATTACATACTGACATTTTCATTAATTTATACATGTTGCTTTTTCTTTTTACTTCACCCTTAAATTAGCCCATTAATGTATATTTACATACGTACTCTCTACGGGGGCAGCCATGTTTTTACAGTAGGCCAGAGTAGAAGTACTGAATATCATTTGATGTTTATTGACACCTAAAGTCTACCATAGGTTCTCCTGCATGCTCAGAAGGGTGAGGTGATGGATACAACATGCAACTTCACCTCTGGATGTCCCCAAATCGTACACACTGCACCTTTAAACCTTACTATCCTCCAGTTATGGTCACCCGAGCTTGATGAACATACAGCACAAGCTGTTCGGCCGACCAAACCTCTGACCTCTGCTCTCTCCACCTCCACCAGATGGTTGTGAAGACCTTCATGGACATGGACCAGGACTCTGAGGAGGAGAAGGAGCTGTACTTGAACCTGGCCCTCCATCTGGCCTCAGACTTCTTCCTCAAACACCCAGACAAGGACGTCCGTCTGCTGGTGGCCTGCTGTCTGGCTGACATATTCAGGATCTATGCCCCGGAGGCTCCGTACAACCTGCCGGAGAAACTCAAGGTACGTACGTCCCACATTTCACGTTCTGCAGGATTCGCTGAACAATAACCTCACACAAATTGTCGGTAGAGAGCGTGCAGGGAAATAGTTGAGCATTTGGCTGAAGACTAGACTTGATTCACATCTTTTTATAGAGCTGTGTAAACACCGTCTGTTTGTTGTACATCACTGAACATTACACGCAGATTGTTGCCTTTGTGTGTGTGTGTGTTCCGTCTCCCAGTCCTTAGAGGACAGTTTCCTTTGTCTGTCTCTCTTCACATTTCAGCTGAAATCATTTTATCTCTGTCGCTGCACAATCTAGCACATAAAACGCAACATATGGAGAAAAAAAAACTCCTTGCAAAGTGGTAATTGTGTGTTTCCCTTGTGTCTGCAGGACATTTTCATGTTCATCACCAGACAGCTGAAAGGACTGGAGGACACCAAGAGCGCTCAGTTCAACAGATACTTCTACCTGCTCGAGGTGCGTGATTCACCCCCAAATTTTTTAGCGCACTCAAATCTGCTCGGGTCTAATTCCTCAAGAATTCCTCATCTAATCTTTTAATATCAGCAAGTGTCGCAAACTCAGAGAATGCTCATCGCCTCCTCCAGCTGAGAAGACACAGCTATTTTAGTGGGAGACTGTATCAAACCTCTCTTCCGGTAGCTTCCTTAACCCCTATATGCTAAACCACCACCAAGGACCACAACAAAAATGGTGGATTACACTCTTAAGACTTTGGTGCGCATGCTCCATGTCTTCTTCTCGGGTTTTCGGTGTATTTATGGCAGCGTTACAGCGCCACTTACAGGTCTGGAGGTTGTACTACAGTGTTGTCATTTGTTTTATGTGGACAATCGCATTTCTTGATACTGTGCTGTAGTTATCTATTCTTCCTCTGCGTCTGGACAAGTCCTCAGTATCCCAGCAGTGATATTTGTGATTATGATCAGCACTCTATGGAAATGTGCTCCACGTTACTAATCAAGAAAATGTTAAGAGAGAGAGAAATCAAATCTGCTCACTGTGCCAGCTGGGAACTGGCTACCGGAGCACGTTTATTTATTTTATTATTTTTATTTATTTAATAAAGAAGGCTCAGAAACACAGGAGTTTTTTTAAAGCTAGTCCTCTATTTTAAAATTCATGTTCATTACACAGCAGAGGAGACAAATCTACGACTGAAAATGTGGTGCTCTTGTTACTTCGCTTGGATGATTTAGCGTTGTTGTCAACCTGTCTCATTTAGCCGAAATAGGAGTCTTCGAGTTCTCTTTAATCTTAAGACAAACAGTGCAGCAGAATTTTTTTTTGCTGAGTAATCATCCAGTATGTTATTTTAATGGATGTAAAACAGAAACCTCCCTCCACACTCACACTCGGGCTGAAGCAGGAGGCATCTTGTGTCCCAATAGAGATAATCTGCAATGAAGGGAGGGGTTGATGTAATAAAGATTTATACGCTTTAATAACTACAATGGAAAAAGATTTATCTTGCAAAACATGACTCCAAGTGTTGTCATTTTTGAAAGGATGACTGGAGCTACTTTCTTCTTTATACATGTCGGAAACGCTAAGGATAAGTCCCAAATCCGCCTCTCTAAGAAACAGAATTTCCTGGCTTCAGTGGTAATCTGTCACGATACCTCTGTATTTGAGATGGACGTCGTTTGTAATATGTTGTTTTGTCCCTTTGCCTTTTTACTGTAACTTCTGAAGTGCAGCAGACACAACAGATGCAAGCTTTGTATTCAGCTCTATGCACAGGATTACAGTCAGGGGGGAAAAGCAGCCTATAGTCGCTGCTCCATGCCGGTGAGGTGATCTTTTATTGAACAGGTTATAAATGGCAGCGGAGGCACTTACACCCAAGGTTAATGTGGACAGTGCAACCTGTGCACTACTTCACTGGGTGAATGGATTATTGACCTAATCGCTCATTTTCTGCACCGAAGCTCTGCCAGGTGTTTCATTACAATCCAGTCAATGCGAGGGTTTTCAGCGGAGACGTGCCTTCGATGTGCTCTCTAACGCTATAAAGTATATCATGCTGAATAGATGATGTGGGGAGATGCACAGAGGAGGAAGCGGCGGTGACAAAATGATGTGCATGCTCTCATGTGGTGCACCACAAGCTCATAGGGAACTTGTTTGTATCTACAGTTTAGTTTTCTCATCCCCTGAAGGCGGCGGCAGCAGCAGCAGCAGCAGCAGCAGCAGTCAAAACAAGTCATGAAAACTGGTGTTCCCCTTCAAACATCATTAGCCTGAGTGTTTTTTGAAGCTCTTATTTGAAAAATATGCAAGTATGACTGGGCTTTTTTTAAACGTTTGTATTTGATTACTTGAATTCTGTGCTGTGTTACTGGAAGTAGACCGTCTGATTTCAAGTAAACACTCAACTTTTTGTTATTGAATAGCTGTGTCATTGAGGTTACATGATAGAAGCTTCCTCCATGTAATGGTTTGAGCAGTTAGTGGCTTTGCAAACAGAGATTTAGTGAATGTAGAAAAGTCCGGTAGAAGACGAATGACTTAATCTTTATTCGCACTTATTATTAGTCATTGTTTTGAGTCTGTATGTGATGTGTCATATGCCGATGTGTAGAAGATTCACAGTTGGCAAATGAGTCTTTAAATACAGTATACTAGCACAGTTAAAGGGAGCTGCGGTCAAGGCCATTTGATTGGATGGCTGCTCTCATCCCTGTATATGGGTATGGGAGGGGAATCGATGCAGTCCACTCCTCTATATGATCAGAGGTGATGCTACAGCAACGGCCATATCAAGCCATGAATCATGCATCTCAACCGTTGTTTACAGTTTGTGTGCCGCACTTCACCTGTTGTTAGTCAGTCTGATTCTCTATCTCCATGTAAATGGAGCAACTGTTGCAACGATCCGTTTTCTCGTGTCCTTTTCTTGTGCTCACTCAACTCAGACAACCCACATTTAGAGATGCATTAAGATCCTCAAGGGTGGAATGGAAACGCACCTCTTGTGCTTCCCCCCCTAAATGATGTGAAATTGAAACATTCGCAAGGAAATTGAATAGAAAAGTGCATGATGTCTTTGGGATATCTCCCTGCTCCAATTCTATTTTGGGGGACATCCGGATCATGTTATTTTTGGCCCTGAGTCTGAGCTTAAGACTCAGTCACATTCTAAAATCCTGTGTATGTGATGTGTTGGAACAACTCACAAAATTGCCTGAACAGTATTTATGGTTCATGAACAACATTAACCTAAATATGAGATACATGAGAAATATTGATGAAATAAGCGTAGTTCGTTCAACTGACATATGGAATCGTGATGCACCTGAGATTTCTGCACTGATTTGCCTGATTATTCATTTCGGTGCTTACCGTGTATGTTTATAATAATAATCAGAATATTTTACCCTCCCTTTTGTTAATGAAGTCCTTCTTCCTCATTTGTTAAAGGGAAATATGACCGTTTCTAGAAAAAGGATAAAAGAAATCACTTTCATTTGTTTTGGTAATCCCTCAGGCTCTGTTAAAACCACACCAATCCCTCATTGCCCTCACCGCCCTCGTTGCTTCCACCTCCCTAATTTGCATTTGCATTGTGAGTTGCATTGTCACTAACGTCCTGCCTCCTCTCTCATTGTCCAGAACATAGCATGGGTGAAGTCCTACAATATTTGCTTTGAGCTGGAGGACAGCAATGAGATTTTCACTCAGCTTTACAGAACACTCTTCCAGGTCATCAAGTAAGTTGTCCCATCTAAACACACCTTCATCAGTGGATTGTTATATTGGTGCGTGTGTGTGTGTGTGTGTGTGTGTGTGTGTTAATGCATATTGTGTTTGTCATACCTCCCTCTGCTCTTCATCACAGTAACGAGCCTTCTTTCAATACCTCAGTCTGTTTACTTTGTCTCTGCTGCTATAACACGAAACATCACAGGCACAGTGTGCTTGTTTGTCTTTGATTGCCCTCCTTCCTCTCCCCTTTTCACCCCTCCCACATACACACGCGCGCGCACACACACTCTCTTTGTCACTCCCGCCTTTCTCTCTCACACAACCTTCAGGGCTGATTTCTGCAGCACCATTATTGGCTCGTTGCCACCGCTCCCAAATTGTGGTCCTGTGTGTGTGTGTGTGTGTGTGTGTTTGTATCTGCGAGTACATCTATGTCAAGGTTGTGCCTACACAATACTCTTTTGATATAGGAAGAATTTTAAAAAGCTCTGCTGCCCCGTTTGAGATGCATGCGGTGAGCGAGACGGTGCAGAGGAATGTTTTTGTTTTTGTGTCGGTGCGTGCATGCCTGCCTTTGTGCATGTTACTACACAAGTTACACACTCCCATTGAATGGGAGGTAATGAGACTCGTAATGCCTGGCTGTGTTAAGGACAACACTGGCTGAGATACAAATGGAGGTAATAAGCTTTACCTTCCGCTCTAATGCAGATCGTTAGGAGCAAGTACACAGTGTGTAAGTGTGTGTGTGTGTGTGTGTGTGTGGGGGGGGTTGGGGGGGGGGGGGGGTCACATCAGTCTCGTGGTCACTGCACATTGAGAATCAGAAATACATAGTGAAGCAACAACATCCCTACAAACCATAGTAAATCCTTGTTGATGTGCTCAAACCACAGATGTTTCATACCGATAAGCACATGTGACCCCAGGGGGGAACCAGCGGTGAATGTCTCTTTGGAAATTATGCAGCTATGCCTCCCGCGTCCCTTGACCCGTCTTTGCTCCGTCTCCCCTAGCAACGGCCACAACCAGAAGGTGCACATGCACATGGTGGACCTGATGAGCTCCATCATCTGCGAGGGTGACACCGTATCACAGGAGCTGTTGGACACGGTGTTGGTGAACCTGGTGCCAGCACACAAGGTAATGTGTGCGCAGTGTGTGTGGGTGCGCATGTTAGGGAGGCATGAACAACAACGCCTTGACCCACATTAATCCGCACCATGAACATTTATATGAGTAATGGCTCAGTGTTGCCGGTCCGAGTAGAGAGACTAGAATAGTAGACTGCAGCCAGTGTCATTTTCCATTCCCCGTAATTCAGTGAGACCCCTGCAGGAGAGAAGTGGTAAAGCAGCGTGTAAACAGTCTGTTATGGGATTCTTTACTGTTTGTTTTTCATTTTACGTGTCAACACATGTTTACATTGCTGTTTCATTCCTCTTGTTTGTTTGTTTTTTTCTCCCTTTTAGAATTTGAATAAACAAGCTTATGATCTGGCCAAAGCTCTGCTGAAGAGGACCGCCCAGGCTATTGAGCCTTACATCACCAATGTAAGAGTAATCTAATCTATTTGTTTGTTTTGTCTGGAGATTTCTTTTCTTTATATAGCACGAGATACTTTGCAGTTGTCTATGTTCATCTTATACTTGTCTCTGTAGTTTGCCTCATTTGTCCCAATAGGATGAGCTGGATACTCCCACTGCTAAGCTTTGAACAAGGGCCAGCATACTGGAAATATCTTGGCCCTGCCAGAGATTCATATGAGAGCTAATAGAGGAGCCCGACAGCTTTTGAACTTAAAGCATTTGATACAGTCAAACGTTTATGGTCAGGCCCACATCGTATTACTGTTAGAGTGCATTCTTATTTCATTAAGGCTGCTGGAAAAGTGTGCAGTAATGGGGATTTGAGAACACCTACCATCTGCAAAAATGCTTTTCTCTACTTAGCCTTTGACCGTATCTGCGTGTCTGTCTCTGGACCTGTCTGGTGCAGAGACGCCCACAGGTCCTTGAGGATACAGTGAAAGAGAGTTTTCCCCCCCCAAAATCACAAGGTATCATTGTCTCCCCCTCTGTCTCCTTCAGTTCTTCAACCAGGTGCTGATGCTGGGGAAGACGTCGGTCAGCGATCTGTCTGAGCACGTCTTTGACCTCATCCTGGAACTTTACAACATCGACAGCCACCTGCTGCTTTCTGTGCTGCCTCAGCTGGAGTTCAAACTCAAGGTAAAAAAACAAACTCGGATAAACACTGCTGTTGGGGAACTAAGTGGATTATGTGCTTTTCTGTAGCAGTTGTCAGACTAATGGCAAAAGAGTCCCCCTGAATTCAGTCAAGCTGCACCACAGTTTACATCTAGTTCTAGTTATTTGTTCCCAGGAGGTTCTATTTTTAACATTCAAAAATGAATCGAAGCCATATCTTGTTATGTTGAACTGCATCTTTTTACAGATCAGTGCTTAATCTGAATGGTTCCTCTCATGTCCCCTCCCTCCGCTTGTGTTGTGGAAATCAATCCTGTAGTTTTAGCACAATCCTGCCAACAAACAAACAAAGGAATGGGACAAAAACACCCCCCCCCCCAAGAGATGGTGCATTGGATTGTCAATGTGTTTTATCATCAAGTAAACACATTCAAAGAAAAGGAAGCAGCAGCAACTCTTGCATTAATTGATTTTTTTTGTTTGTTTATGATCACCTACACCTGAAACGCTGGATTCTCTGATTCACCTGCCAAAATCCACATTTTCTCCTGTTGTTTCATATTGGAAAGATAAAGCATCCAGCCAGTCAGCATATTGTTGCCTCTGCGGTGTCTCATAAAGGCATCCCGCTGATGGATAACGCTCATTAACCGTTCAGTGGGAGTGTAGATCACTGCCGCCTCCTTTTAAAATAATAGCTGTGATAAAATCACTCCTCCACAGACGACACACGCCTTCTCTCTGTCTGGCTCGCTCTCCCACCTTCTCCCTTTTCATCTCTCTCTCTCCTGTGAAGGGGAAACCGGTGACTCTCCACTCCTCTCGCTGTGCTGCTTTCTCATCCTCCACTTAACTCATGCCGTCCTTTGTCTTTGCCCCTAATTGTGTTTCCTCTCCTCTGCATTTCTCTCTATAAAAATCAGCCCCATCAGAGAAACTGCTGCCTCAGTGCGCTGTAGGAGTAGCGCCGGCGTTGCCAGTGAAGTTAATGTAAATGACTTGGCCCGTTTGCTGCAATCGACAGAATCGGTGTGTGATTTCTCTGCGTCCTGTGTCTGCAGAGCAACGATAATGACGAGAGGCTGCAGGTGGTAAAGCTGCTGGCGAAGATGTTTGGAGCGAAGGACTCGGAGTTGGCTGCGCAGAACAAACCTCTCTGGCAGTGTTACCTGGGCAGGTGAGTTTCTGTGACAGCTGCACAGACGTTTGCACAAATCATTACCTAGTTGTTATTAATTGCCGCCTTCAATGAACTCTGACGCTCTAAACTCATTTGCTTCGCTCCATTAATTTAATTAATCACACAAATCACCTCGGGTTTGTTTACAAAACATTTCCCAACATTTAGAATGACTTATACTTGTTTTGTTGGATTATTTATGACTCGGTGTTTTCTTACAAATGACATGATTCCTCCATCTTGCGGAGTCATGGCTACACCCGACCAACAGTTGAGTTTGAAAAGGCTCAATTTTGAGTTTCATTCACTAACGGTGTCCTGAGTTCTCAAGCTTTTTCACCCCCCTTTAACGGAGAAGTTTAAAAATGCAGTAAGCACACTTAAAATAAAATTAAAATAAAAAAACCCTCTAGAATTACATGATGAATAATACACAGCCACTGGCACACACTTTGTAACTGGCTTGCACAAGCCATGGACTCTATTACCAACAGTAGATGTGAATTACCAACGTCATAGTCAACTGCACATGCCCAGTGAAGGTAAACATCACTTTGAGGTGTTAGCTCAACGCTTGTGTAGTTGGAGATTGTTTTAGTTTTAAAATGCTGGAAAATTCAAATGTATCATTGTGATTTATTTTTTCTCTCTTTTTTTTTTTTTACCCCCTTAAGGTTCAATGACATCCATGTGCCTATCAGACTTGAATGTGTCAAGTTTGCCAGCCACTGTCTCATGAACCACCCAGATTTGGCCAAGGACCTCACAGGTACATCAGCTGCTGTGTTGTCGTAAACTCTGCTCATGTATTATAATGACATTATATTGTATTAATCCCATTATAATCTCTGTGGAGGGTATTTTCTGTGTCAGCAGTGGCTCTCTTTGTTTTCTCAAGTCCCACACGTTTGTTCCTGTGTTTCCCTCCACAGAATTCTTAAGGGTCAGATCACATGACCCAGAGGAGGCCATTCGCCATGATGTCATTGTCTCTATAGTAACTGCTGCCAAGAAGGACTTGTCTCTAGTCAATGACGCATTGCTCAATTTTGTAAAGGAGAGGACCCTTGACAAAAGAGTAAGTTTTATGTTCTCTTTCCCTTTCTTTTGTTTTTTTTGCCAGACTTGGAAGAAGAATATATTATCAATGAAATGTGTCACGAATGTCTCCACCGTCTCCTGTCGTCTTTCATCAGTGGCGTGTACGTAAGGAAGCCATGATGGGTCTGGCATCGATCTACAGGAAGTACTCGCTTCAGGGAGAGGGAGGCAGGGAGGCCTCGAAACAGATCTCCTGGATCAAAGACAAGCTTCTTCATATCTACTATCAGAACAGTATTGATGACAGGTACGTGTGTGTGTGTGTGTGTGTGTGCATGTGGTGAGGGGTATTCAGATGCAACTTGCTAGCTCAGCACTAGCTGTCACTATATCCTACACACTGTACATTTTTGTAGTGTTTAAAAGGCACAGTGTTTTTCCTATTCTGATCCCTTTAAGGGTCCTGATCACACTACCAATGAGATTCCTTCTCTCGCTTCATTCTAAGCCGAAACATTTGTTGTGTTTGTGTTACTACCATCAAAGCGCCCACCTCCGCGCACCAAAAACAAATAGTCCGAGAGCTCGGTCGTCTCAGATGTATTTTCAGAGGAATGTTTAAAGGTGCAGTTAATCTCTGAATCCCTCTGTCGCTGCAGAGAGCTGCTGAGCGGCCAACAGGAAAATCCTGTATCCTAACAGGCATTTCCTCAGAGTGTGAAAGTGTAACTACAGCTTCAAAAACTTTTCCTCTTCCTCTGAGGATTTTCCACTACACACACTCCCATAATCCTCGTCACTGTAGTCCTCTACCCCCCCCCCCCCCCCCCCCCCCCCCCCCCCCCCCCCCCCCCCCCCCCCCCCC
>JAFBJT010108036.1:30748-58822 GCA_016785325.1 Chascanopsetta lugubris | reverse complement strand
CTCATTATTGTTTTTTGTTATTCTATATCGCTATAATTATATTTTTCTATGCATCATTACCATCATTATCAGTCATCTTTAACATAAAGGCATTTAAGCCTCAAAGAAAATAGGAATAAAAATAGCTCAAATTAAAATTACAATTTATTTGAAATTAACTAAAGCTGATACTTTTCTGGGTCCATACTGATAATTGCCATATGTAATTAATAAGGTATTGAGATAACTAATACTAAGATGCATTAACATTATTGTAATTTTTTTTTTTAAATCAAGAATATTATTGACTCCACTGTATGTGTGTCATCAGATGAGACTCATGGGTTAGAAATGCATACAGTACACATGCAGGGACATTTCTTGTCTAAAATGTTCTCTGGAGGAGACAAGGACATGTAACACTGGCACACGATGACCTTCCTCGTCCTCTCCTGGAAAGGATAAATGCCACATCACCTTCTTCTGGATGTGCTGCGACAAATCTGAAAGAGCATCTTCACCTTTTCAAAGAGCCGATCACTGAGGGACTGTGCAAACTCTCCGTCCTCCATCAGCAGGAAGTGGCGCAGGGCTTCAAAGTGTCTCTCCACCCCCAGCTCCACGAAGAAGTAGTCCACCACAGCCTTGTTCACCAAAGACACGCTGCACACGGAAGGTGGAGGAGAGAGGGACCCAGATAAGGAGAAGGGAAAAAAGATGCTGACTTGCACATTTGATAAAAGGTATAGAATGATAGACATCAGCTCTGTAAGGAATATAATGCTATGTGTTTCTTTAAAGATGACCTCATCCATCCTTTAACTTTAAATTACTCCTGAGCAATTTACATTTCTATACGAGTGGGATTTAAAATGTAATGTGTTGTCTGAGCGTAAAAATGTGGGCATAAAAAAAAATGTTGGGAGTTATGAATTTCGATGTTAAATGTCTGTGTGTGCAGGGGAAAGGGGGGGAGGAAGCCCTCCTTTACACACATGAGAATAAACTGCACAGTGTGCAGAAACATTATGGTTAGGCACTGACAAGCTTGTCTGGAGTTCTGATGGAATTTCAAACAGAGAGAGGATCTGACAATGATGGGATGTAATAGGAATTTAAATTAATCCTGCGGTGCAGAATGTGCACAAGTTCAGTTCCGACTCAAAGCAATGTGAGGAGGGTGGGCAGCGGGGTGGAGGTGGGGGTGGGTGCAGCGTTATTCCTACATTGCGGCAGAGGGACGACCAGATGCTAACGCTATTGTGCTAGACGGCAAGTCTTATGGAAAGGCACAATCACACATTGGGCAGCTGAGATGCTACTTCTGTCTGACACAGTGCAAACAAGGAAAGAGGAGGAGCTCTGTTTAAAGGTGCACTAACCATTTTTGGTTCAAATCTACACAATTAATATGAAAAACAAAAAATAGGGCTCTCAGATCCTTGGGTGTTACGGGTCTCGCAACATCACACGCTCTCCCTCAGGCGACCCAGTCGGGGCTGATCAGAACCCAACTAGTGTCCCAGCAGCACTGGCCCTCTTCTGACCTTTTTAATCCAGAGCCACCTCGAGGCTCTTGGACTTGATGGCTCTCTTCTTTGCAGCACCAGTGATGCCAAGCAGGGTGAAGATCTTGTAAGAGGGAGGGGGCAGCAAAGCCTCGACGTCCCACCTCTATCGGCTCACAACGGGCTTTCCAGCATCGCTCTGTGAGCTTGTGGGATTTGAGCCGCTTGCGCTCATTGGCCTCTTCCATGCGGTCCTCCCAGGGGACTGTCGGCTCCAATGAGAGGACTTGCGCAGAGGAGGCAGATGTCAGCACCACGTCTGGTCTCAAGGTGGTTGGTGTTACGTGCTCTGGGAACTTGAGCTGCCTGCCCAAGTCAACTCGTGGTTCCCAGTCTGATGCCGATGAAAGGAGGCTGGCTGCTGATGTTGGCTGAGATTGTGGCTTCTCTCCAGCTTTCACGGAGGATATTGTCCTCTGGCTGCTGATGTGTTTGTTTTTAGCTGCTGCGGTGGAGGTGGTCTCAGCCACTGTCTTCAGGACCTGAACGTGATGCCAGCGGTAGCGGCCTTCGCCGACGGCTGTTGGGCAGCTGCTCAGGATGTGCTCCATTGTGCCCCTTCCTGTACAGAGCGTCAGCTGCTACCGCCGACGATGGCTGGGGCTGCCACGCAGTCTCACGAGTGCTGCTCTACATGGCAGGAGCCATGAACTTTCAATTTAAAGCCCCGCCCCCTCCACAGAGCTAACATTATCGTTACCTGCTACCAGAAGAAATAGTTTGAACGTTATAATGGCTGTAGAGCCCAATAACAGCGATGTGTGTTAGTCTCATCCCTGGCTCCTTCCTGCGTGTTTGCCTCTCGAGACGGAGTGATTTATATGTAGAGGGTCGGATGGCCACTCTTTCCCCAGATGTGCAGGTTAGCTGGACTGGGTCGCACATCATAGACAGCTTGGACGAGGAACCTGATTCGCTGTGGCTCTGCCTTCCGGATGTCATTCCGGGTCAGTTTGCTTTCCAGCGCTCCTTGCCACCTTGTTGAAGCCCCCTGCTGCCGCATGCTCACCATCCCGCGGGTCCTCCCATCCTCAACACCTGCCCGCACTTCCTCCAGGACAAGATGGCGTCTGTCCTTGCCTTGGGCCAGGTCATACCGTGGCTGTGGGATGACTCCCAGCCCTGCTCGCCCCACGGCCGCCGTGCCCAACAGCGCCTTGTGTCTTAGCCGGGATTCAGGTACCTCCAGCTCCTCCTGAGCCCTGAACTTCCTGCCAGTCCTCACCACGATGCCCGCTGATGCCACTCTGGTGTCGCTGGAGTCGCAAAAGGCTAGTGCCTCTCTTGTGCAGGAGACCATGAACTCCTCCTCCAGGCTGCTAAAAGGGAAGCTGAAGTTTATTGCTCCCGCCATGTAGAGCAGCACTGGTGAGACTGCGTGGTAGCCCCAGCCATCTTCGGCGGTAGGAGCTGATCTTTCTCCAGGGTCTCTACCGTGGATATGGTCACCTCATACACGCACAGTGGCCAGAGGATACAGGGCAGAATGCCATGTAGGTATAACCATGCCTTGAACCTGCCGGGCAGACAACCAGCCTTCTTGATGGTGGCTTGGACTGACACTGTGTCTCTGAGGCTGCAGTCAAAAACCTTACCGAGACTTGTGACTGGTTTCTCAGTAACAGATGGTATTGTCACACTGTCCACCGGGAAGCGAAACTTGTCCACAACTTTTCCTCTCTTCAGGACCGTGGATTAGGATTTCGTTGGTTTAAAACTCATCCTAGCCCAGTGGATGAGCTTCTCCAGGCCCTGAAGGGTCCATCTCCATCCAGGTACTGAGGCAGTGGTAACTGTTAGGATCCGCCTATAAAGACGCAGATGGGGCACTGGCGAATTCCAGACTTAGACAGGGGGCCTCTTCACTCCGTCTCAGCTGCCTTCCACAACATAACCATGTCAAGCCCAAACAAGGTAACAGATTGTACAGCCGGTTATGATCCCTTTCCCGAGTCGGTGCCAGTTGGATCTTATGCTTCCTGATGTCACTCTCAAGTTGAAGTCCCCATAATAGTTTGGATGAGGTTGTTGATCTTGCAGGGTATGTGGTGTCGGTCCAGGGTGCTCTCCACCAGCTTGTGGGGGCTAGGTCCAGCCAGAGCACTGCCAGGTCACTGTTTCCCTCACGTGCCTCCCTGATTAGCAGCGTGACCATCCCGGTATGGTCCAGGCACCCCGGAACTCCCGGAGTGCCAGAATTTAAAGTACTAGTACAGTACTTTAAAAAAGTAATACGCTATATTTACAAATTACTTCACCCAAAAAGTAGCTAATTTAGTAACTGAGTTACAGCATAATAAAAGTAACAAGTTACCAGGAAAAGTAACTATTGTGTTACTCAAAACGTAAGATCAAATATGTTTAATATCTTCATAGAAAACACTGTTAACAGTAAACATTAATCTACACTATTTTTTGTGTTGCTGTGGGACGATGTCAGACTTTGTTCCCACCCACCTCTGCCTCTGATTGGCTCACCATGAAATGTGACTCCACCTCAGCCAATCATCACTGCTTATAGGGTTGTCTCCGCCCCCTCACCGATGGAAAAGTAAATGAAATGGCGGCAGAGAGCCTGGTCTGGTGACACTGATTTAACTCACTGTGTGATGAGCGGGGTGGTGACAGAGTTCTTGATGAGGACAGGCAGAGACACCATCTCGCTGAGTTGGATGGCTGTGGTGTCTGTGGCCCTGTGGAGTGAGAGGTCCATGGGGAGGCCCCAGGGGCCCCAGGGGCCCCGGGTCACCTGCTTCAGAAGCTGACAATCAGGGGATGAATCTGTGGGTGAGGGAGATGATAGTTAAGATCCAAATGTGTATTTTGAATTGAATAAATTCATATAGTTTGATAGATACTTTGGAAATCTTTAGCGGTGCAAAGTGTACGATTCCAGTCATTTTTGTCACCTCTAAAAATATCACAAAACAATTACATTCTGACGTGTTTACGAATTTATGACCCCCTAAATGTTTCATTCCTTTTTACATTCCTCTTAAAAGGGCCCATTAATGTATATTTAGATGAGGAGGGGGTCCTCTCTATGGAGGCCGCCATGTTTTTACAGTAGCCCAGAGTCGACGTTCTAAACATCTTTTGAGTTTTAATGACAACTGAAGTCGACCATAGGTTCTCCTGCATATTCAGAAGGGTGAGGGTGAGGTGATGGATCCATGCAACTTCACCTGTAGAAGTCACCAAATCTTACACACTGCACCTTTAAAAGTAGTTACAACCATAAGTCTCGGAGATTTGAATGCATACGATATAAAAGCTGCACACTGGATTACATTTACCACAATAGGATTTAATCTCATAGCTTTCATGCGACTCATTCCGGTTATTTTGCCAGGCTCCTCTTATTTTACATTTATAGTGACGCTCCCTAAATAATTAGGGAGCGCTCTGACTTTGATCAGTGGTGTGGAAGACGTATCAGGCTAAGTAGATTCTGATTGATTTCACCGAGACCTTGGAAGCCGCCGTGAATAACGGCAGCATGACTGAATTGCAGAGTGAAAGAGACGGAGGATGACTTCAAGCCACCGTGATGCATTCAAACATAAGCCAGACTTAACGCCTTTATGAAATATCACTGTGTTAAACGCACCTGCTGATGAAGAGGATGTTTAACAGCCTCTGAAAAAGCATTAGTGTTCATATGTTTTTCTGTGCAAATTCATACAAACTGAGCCATTGATGTGAATCATTTCTATTTCTCTGTAATGTGACCTGATGTTTTGCTGTTTTTCAGTCGTATGTGATTTCCTGTTGAGTTATTCCAGTTTAAAAACAAGAATATTTACTCATATTTTCCTCCCTGACACCAAACACAGTCATGACTAGTGTTTTCATTTTATTTTCTATTTTATGCTTTAGTCTTGGTCGAGCAAGATGGTCAATAGTATCTCCTCTATTCAATGTTTTATGTCCAATAAATTATTCTAAATCTACAATTTTCAATTTGGCTTGAATACTGAAACCAATATACTTTACATTGAACATGCACTCATAGCTCTTATTCTGATGATAAGTCTAATATAGAGGGGAAACAACTTGCAGTTTACAGGGTGGCAACTGGAGGCAAAAGCGAGTAAATCCCCATAGACTCCCATGTTAAAATGGTCAACTTTAGAGGTGAATGAAACATGTTTAATGCCTGCTACAAACAATAGTCACGTGTGTTACACTACATTAATGGGCTCATTTAAGTGTAAGTGTCAGTATGTAATGTTTTGTAATATTTTTTAGAAGTGACAAAAATGACGGAAATCTTACACACTGCACGTGTAATATAGATTTGATCAAACCTTTGTTCAGACAAGCAGCAAAATTAAAGGTTTAGTAAGCAGAATATGTCAGATGATGAACTATCAGCTGCTATCTTCAAGCTTCCTTATATAATCCACCCACTAACTCCCCAGGCACTACATCGTCGATACCCACCCCCTGCAACACACCACCTGTACATACACAATAAGGAAATGCATCCTGAGCCCCTCATGTGATTTGAACTCACCCATTAAGTTGTAGCAGTCTTCATAGTGATCCACTTGGTACTGGGCAGACAGAGCTGCCAGGTACTCCTGCTCTGTCTGCTCTCCAGGGGATAAATCGAAGCCTGCAGCCCAGGATGCCATGACCTCGACAGGCTGCTCACCAGGAATTACTGACTGGTGACCTAAGGAAAGACATAAGCAGTGTTGAGTGACATCACATTTGTTATGGTTATTAAAGGTGCCATGTGTACGATTTTGGTCAATTTTGTCACTTACACAATTACATACTGACATTTTCATGAATTTATTACGAAAATGTTTTTTTTTTCTTTCATTACCTGAAAATGAGCCCATGAATGTATATTTACATGAGATGGGGGTCCTCTCTATGAGTAGTCTCTTACAGTAGTAAAAGTGGACGTACTAAACATCGTTCGAGTTTTAATGACTGAAGTTTTCCACAGGTTCTCCTGCATGCTCAGAAGGGTGAGGTGATGGTACAACATGCAGCTTCACCTCTAGAGGTCACCAAATCTTACACACTGCACCTTTAACATGTTAAGCATCATATTACACCTTTATAGTTTTTTCGCTGTCACCTGTTTTCTGCTGCAGGCTCTTCACCACACATCCAACTCCAAGTGAGGAATCTGAGGAGTGGCCGTAAACACTTCCTGGTACTGCAGAAGGTGGCGGTTCAGTCCCCAAAACCACACACCCCACACCCAGTGTCGAATCAGAGGAGTGGCCATAGGCGCTGCCAGGTACCTGCGACTGAAGAGGTTCGGCTTTGGACACGACACATCCGACACTTAAGGCGGAGTCTGAGGAGTGACCATGTGCGCTGCCAGGGATGGGAGAACGTTTCGGTTCGTTTCCCGAAACAACACATCCCGCGGCTAACGTGGAATCTGAGGAGTGGCCGTGTGCGCTGCCAGGGATGGGAGAACGTTTCGGTTCGTTTCCCGAAACAACACATCCCGCGGCTAACGTGGAATCTGAGGAGTGACCGTGAGAGCTGCCGGGTAAAGGCAACATAAAGGCGGGTTCGGATCCGGTCACCACGCAGCCCGGCTGGAGCGTGCAGTCAGAGGCGTGCCCGTGTTTACTCGAGCGAGGTCTCGCTTCGGAGATGTTGGAAACAAACTCCCCGACTTTGATGTTAGAATCAGATGAGTGACCGTGGATACTGGGAGTGGGGAACGGCGCGACAAAGTCTGAGACATTCTCTCCGACTTTGATATGAGCATCAGAGCTGTGGCCATGGATGTTCGGGGAGGGCAGAGGGACAAACATGTCCGAAACCATCTCCCCGACTTTAAAGTGGGAATCGGAGGCGTGGCCATGGACGCTGGGGGAGGGAAGAGGAGCGACAAACACCGAGACGTTCTCCCCGACTTTGATGTGAGCATCAGATGAGTGACCATGAACACTAGGGGTGGGAAGAGGAGCCACAAACACCGAGACGTTCTCCCCGACTTTGATGTGAGCATCAGATGAGTGACCATGAACACTAGGGGTGGGAAGAGGAGCCACAAACACTGAGACGTTCTCCCCGACTTTGATGTGAGCATCAGATGAGTGACCATGAACACTGGGGGAAGGTAGAGGAGCATCTACATCCGAGACATGTCCGACAATTGTGATGTGGGAATCGGAGGCGTGGCCGTGCATGTTAGGGGACGGCAGAGGGACGGCGACCTCGGACACAAACTCCCCCACCTTTATGTGAGCATCGGAGGAATGCACGAGGATGCTGGGCGGGGACTGAGGGGCGGGCACATCTGGAATCGACTGTCCAGAGACAGATGTGTGGACGATCGGCGAAAGAGTGTTTTCATCAACTTTAGCATTTGTAGAATCAGAAGGACGTCTACAAACATTGGTTTCAGACGTTGCTTGAAGCTCCTCTGGGGTCAACCGCTCCACAGGAGAACTGGGTTTGGAAGGCTGACCATCAAGGGCAGTCTCCTGGACTTCGTCAGACTGGTTTTGCATGATGTCAGGTTGAACTGCTGGTCCCCAGCGAGGCCGGGGCTGGACTGGGGCTTGGCCAACGATACCCTCCAGTGGGCTAAAGGGGGCACTGAAGTCATAGTCGACCAGCTGGGCTGTGGGGCAAGCTTCAGGTAGGTCGGACCCGATCTCCTGCAGAGCCTTGTGCACCTGCTGGCTGTCTGGATGAGGCGATTCGGAGAGGAGGTCGTTGATGTCTATGTTTTCGGAGATGAGGACGGGGTCTACGGTGGAGGAGCAGGGGTCTGGTGCTGCATCAGGCGGCTGCAGCTCTGATTCTTTCGGAGATGGAGCTTCCTGTGAAGACAAGTTATCAACTTGAAACGGATGCATTTGATAAAACTTAAAACAAACGGGATTGATGCTGAAGAAAAATGCAAATTATTTACCAGTTGTGTCTGTTGTGTTGAGGGAGCAGGTAGTAAGTCGTCCGCAAGAGATCTCTCCAGATCTAAGAGATATTTCTCTACCAACGCCTAAACATCACAAGAGCCTTGATTAAAACCATCTGTCTTTTCAGTCAACTCAACATTGTACCTTGTAATATAATATAATATAATAATAAAACAGAATAGAATAAAATAACCTCAGTCTGCGCTTTGTCATCTGACAAGAACTTGACGCGAGCTTCGTCCAGCCTCATTCGCTGAACCCTCCACATGGCCCGCCTCTCTCTGCGAGCAGCCTCCTCTGACAAATGACTGTACTGAGCAATCAGCTCCTTCCTGTGATTAAAAAATGGAGGTAAAAGTTATGAACTTATTTCTTGTTGGAGTTGGTGTCTCATTATTTGAATCTGTAAAAGCAGTGGGACCGGGCTCTCTGCTCCAGCTGCTCCCCCAGGGCCTGAAGTCTCTTTTCTCGGTCCCTCAGCTCTCGGGCGAAGCTGAAGTCGTCTTCTTCCTGCCTCTTCTTGGTCGCATTTCTCCACTGATGCGAAAGACAAAACAAACAAACAAATAGAAACTAAATTAAGCCAATGACATTGCAGTTCATCTAAATATCTTTTAATATTTATAGCTGATATTTGTTACTCATATGATCAATCACACCCTCACCATCCACAATTCTATCATGCATTTAGATTGTATACTAACAATAAGCTAGCTGGTAGAAATGAAATGAAATAAAATAAATGGGTTTTAGTGAACAAATACCCACCTCCTGCTCTTGCTCCAGGTGCTGCTTCAACTCCTCGAAACGCTCCCTCTTCTTGGCCTCCTCGGCCAGACGTTGTGACACCTGGCGCCCTGTATATACAAAGAGAGATGGACGTCAGATGTTATATAACGGACAGATCCTAAGAAAAGGCTTGATGGACAAAATTGCAGAAGAGATGCTACAATACAAGAGCAGCTAAACATCTTCTAATGATCTGAGGCGTTACAGCTTCAATGCACAGGCAATGATTGGATTCTGTAGAACGGAGGCTCCTTAAAGCTTCCCTCACTTCAATTGCTCGGTTGCACCGTTTCTGATTTCCTGTGGGGCTCGAATGAAAATGTTAAAAAGTGGTCAATTTATGCAACATTTGTTAAAGGTAGTATCCTCAGTGGGCCAGGTGTGTGCATAATGTACATGAAGAACATTAGAAAATACTTAAATGGTGTGTGTGTGTGTGTGTGTGTGTGTGTGCACGTGTTGCTACACACCTCGGATTTTTTCCAGAGTTTTGGCAGCCGACTCCCTGACCTGATTGATCAGCTCCTGTCGTGCCTGCTCTGTACGCAGCGCCTGAAAATAGACATCACCATTAACAAAGACACATCCTCCACACAGCAAGCAGCACTCACCCCCATACATGTCACTCAGATCCCCCCTTAATCATGCCACGTGTAAGCCCAAGACTTCATTATAATGACTTGCTGCTGGAATCCTCAGTGCTTGAAGGGTAATATCACAATCATGAGTTTTTGTTATCTCTTTATCTTCAGAGACAACGTCAGTGTGACGACTTAATGACCTGTCAAAGTGGAGGTTTGGCTTCCTTTAATATTCTGAAATACAATAAAGTTTAAGGTAATGAGCCAATTTGGGTGGCCCTATCTGAAAGTATCAAATGAAAGGAAGTCCTTAAGGAAATGTTATCAAACAAGCTGCAATATTAAAGGTAGGGAGCGCACAATTTGGCAGTTGGTGTCTAAGCTGGTCCCTCAACACCAGAATAACTTTTTCGGAATGCTGTCAAAATACAGATACTTAAGCAACATGAATAAGCTAAGGAAATACCTGTCCAATTACTGCCACCAGGAGACATCCCATAAACATTGGGTCACTTTGAATAAGTGAGAAAACAGCGATGAATGCGTGTCTCAGTACCTGCTCCTCTCTGCTGACGGCACAGTGCTTGGCGATCCTCTCCATGCGTCCGCGGTACACGGCGCAGTCCCTCTCGATCTCCTCCACCTCTTGCAGGGAGAAGGTGACGGCGATGCGAGGCACGGGCAGCTCCGACCAGCAGATGTAGTGCTGATGGCACAGAGAGAGTTAGGTTAGTATGAGGATCCTGAGGGAGAAAAAAGCATGTTAATACAGGGTTCATTCAGTTTTGGGTTTGTTGAATTTAAGATATTTTAAGACTTTTTGAAAAAAAATTTGAGATGCTTAGAATGGAATTTAAGACCAACTTAGTATTCCAAAAATCAAGCAACCATAAATATTGACCAAAACGGACTAAATGGAATAAATAGCCAAATAATATTTGTGGCGTTTGACCAGAGCCACCACTTGTCGCCTGAGTTTATCGTCAGCACCAGAGAAAAACGCCGTGACAACGTACAATGTGCCCAACAGGCAGCGAGGAGCACCCACATTTTTTAAGAGCCATAAAAGTATCAAAATGTAGGTGTTTAGCTATTAGCGATATTTTAATTCTAATCTTCTAAACCGGACATGTCTCGTATCGTTAAATTTGCTAACATTGCTGCTTCCTCCTACAAACCACTCCTTCTGTTTTTGAGTGCACTTATCAGCGTGTCGGTGCTCATTGCCGCCACCGCCTGGACTGGAGTGTGTACTACACTGCACTGCTCAGGAGCACGACATACAGAAAATGTGAGCAAACACTGAGAGGAAAACAAGATATCAACAATTGTTTCATTTTATTGGTTTAAAAATACAACACACTCAAACCGGTGGTGTCTTTCTGTATGTTCTCACTCTATACCCATGTACCTCAATGTTAAAGTGCACAGGTGTTGCCTTTTCTACTATACTGCATGACTGGAGGTCCAGCCTTGGATTTAACCTTGACTTTTGAATATGTTGTTAAATCCTGTCCCCCCAAATCGCTTTATAGCCATTGCACAGAGCCAATATGATTTTTAGAAAGACCTGAAAATTAAATTCAGTACTATCATTCTGTGCGAAATATAGTATTTCTTTATCTGTTATTTCACTTTTTGTTCGCCTGGACGGAGTCTAATAGAAAATACTGCACAAGCTGAAATTCCAAAGTCAAATCCATCTTTTGATGTACGACTAAAACGTCTCTGGTGGAAAATAAAAACACAGGAAGTGGCCTTTCGTGCACAAAACGTATTTCAAGATGTTGAGTGCAAAGTCTGCTTATGGGATTTGAGAACACAAATCGCTATTATGGGTGACCAACCCACTCCTTCCTTTATAGGGGCTAAGTAAATGTTTTTATATATATAGATATATAAGCCCCCCAAAAATTGTAAATCTCGATAAAATGTGGAAATATTATTCAGTTAGGAGCACATTTTACTTGGTATGATGTATTTATAGCCCTCCTGCAGGTTCTGGAAGTCACGAATCCGCAGCAATCACAGAAATTAGCATGCAGAGAAATGCAGGCATCGCAACAGAATGGCAATTAGCTCCGCGCACGCTTCCCCCGCAGTTGGGGTCAGGGGGGCGGAGTCACAAAAAAACATTATGTGCTGGTGAATCAGCAGGTTGAGTCACAGTGAAGTGAGAAAATGAAACACAATTAAATTACGTTAAAACGTCTTTACGTTTCAATGCAGCTACTCATTCGCTAAGTTTAGCGCTCAATCCTCTCAGTTCCAATATAATTATAAGTCATGCTTATGACTCTTTGTGGACCTGCACTGTATTTTCTATCTAAATCCCGGGGTGACGCATATTGTCTCCTTATACAAGCGTTTATGTTCAAAGTTAGCATGTTTTAACATCTTACTGCGTCTCACACAATGAAAATTCATCGATTTAAGATATTTATGAGTCTTTTTTTATATCACATGTACAGTTAGGTGAAAATTATTTTAATTTCCACTGGCAGACAGATGAAAAACTAGATATGCTGATGTATTACCATTATGTGCATCAACGCCTGACTGTACAAATTCAACACAAGTACAACGCCGACTACATGAAATATGGATTTTCATATATTTAGGACTTGACGCACTTTTTGGCTTTTGATTATGATGTAGCTAATTGAGTGAAAAAGGGCCACTACTGTAGCATCGCCACCTGCTGGTCGTTTTTGTTTATCATGAAAAACTGTGCATACTGTGGAATTCTCAGGTTCAAATTGCCATTCAATACATTTGAGAAGTAAAACAAATATTGATTCATTCAATATAAACAACACTATAAAACTACTTTGTATGTTTATATGAATTTGCACTACCAACCTGTGGGCAGCAGATCTTGAGGAGGTTGATGGTCTTTCCGCAGACGTACACGTCATTGGCGATGTGTTTGAGGAAGACGGGGACACAGTCCTCCACGTCCTTCGAAATCAGAGTGTAGCCTTGAATCCAGAAGTGTTTGTCTGCGGGATTGTGAGAAGATGAGTTTCATGCTGTTCTGGAAATAACACAACTTTCTGATAACTGAAGCAGAGAGTAATAACCCGGGCGCTGTTCAAACTTTTCCATATTAGTATGACTTACAGGCCATGACATACTGCTTGAATCAACACTTGGAAAATTGGGGGTTCTTAGCTCAGTGATCCCGAGCAAGACGCAGAACATGAATGTGGAGCGAACTCTTTACAGGAAGTCGGGGAAAGCTAAGCCGCTGATTGCGTCCCTGGCCGACGGACTTGGAGCAGAACAATGACATTTGTGTGTCCTCCAAAAAACAAAAAGGCCGGCGCAAGGAGTGCAGAGGTTCACGGCAGGAGTTGATGAGGTGTAACTGATGAGCAAATGAAGCTCTTAGCCAGACAAAGCAGAGGTGAGGGCGTGACTTTGAATGGGACCATGGAATGACAGACGGGATTTGGACAGTCTGGAATGATTCATATTAAACCATGTTTATTGACGACTGTCAAAATGAAGCAATTACTGTGTTGTTCTCGGAACAGGTTTCCGCAGAATTATTATTTAAATTTTTTTACTAATCTAACGCTGCAGCTAAAATATATTTGTGTCGTAAATTAATCCGACATTCACCTCCTCTATTAATTGTTTAGTCTATTAAATGTTAGACAGGTGACATTTCAAATATTGTTTGGACTTGAGCTCAGTTAATGAATAAAATATGCAACAACATTATACTATGAAAACAATATAAAATGTCTACATTTAAGTGAGAAAACATATAAAAAGAAATAAGCAGCAGAAACTATCTGGGTAACCAATTTAAAGGTACTGTGTGCTGAATTTGGTGACACCATTGCTGCGGAATAAACCTTTGTTTATGCTTCCCGTACTAGCATGCAAGCGGCATTAGCTTAGCATTAGCTTTATGACTGTAGAATGAGGCCATTATATAATATTAACGTCAGGAACGGGTCGTCTCAAACAAGTCCAACTTTGTATATTTACTCATTCAATTAAAAAAGAGAGAAGTTTAGCGTTCATACGTGTTAGAATTAACTTTTCTTAACGTAACTTATTGGTGATATCTGGTGGTGAGCCTGCGTAATGCTGCTGAATATCCCTTTGTTTACACTTCCCCTACTAGCATGTAAGTAGCATTAGCTTAACATTAACTTCCTGACTGGAGATAGATCATAATAACATGAGGAGTGGATTCTCTCTAGGAGGTCGAACTTTACTACTTATTAAATTTTAAAAGACAGATGTTTCAGGTTTATAATGTGCGAGGATTAACTTATCTTGGTTTTATATGATATTTTAATTGCCTTTTTAAGATCTGGATCATTAAACAGACACATTTAGGATTTTATGACGGTATGTGGGAGTTTACCTGGTGTCTTAGACTAAATTATAAACCTGTAAATTTATAAATTGAAATAAAAAATTATGAGCGGTTGTATACTTAACTGCAAAAGCCAGACTTTTACCATGCCTTCGTATAAAAGCATAAATACTAAAATCTGATCTTGTAATGAAAAGCTGTTCAGCTGACGTGAAACGGGGCATGACATCAAAGAACAGCGTGTCCACAGCAACAGCGGCAGTCGCGTTCCCGCGGCGAGTGGAGGGGTGTTTGTTTATCTGCCCTGTGCGCCTCATCTCCTCTTGTTTCCACTTTACTCTCCCGAGCTCCTCGAGGAGTCGAGTCATTAATTGGCTTGTAAAAAAAAAAAAATCACCCAGATTAGATTTTCTTTTTTGTTTTTGTTTTTTTCAAAGACGATTATAAAGAGAAAAAAAAGTCATTTATGTTACGAAATGTTTTTGTTTCACCCGGCTCGGTGTAGAAGAGGATGAAGGAACAGTATTAATTTGCCTTGGTCCCAGTGGCTCACTGAGCAGCTCTGCTCCCCACAGCTGCGTTGGTTGATTCTGTTTCCAACTGATTATCATCCAATAACTTCACAACGTCCTTTTTCCCACACAAGGACGAATCCAACTAGGCAATAAAGTCCATAATGAAATCTATTTTTTTACCCGGCGAGACAATCTGTCTGCCAGGCCTTTCATTTTCAGAACCTGCTGACTGGAGCCACAGTATGTATGTCAAATCACCTCTGAAGCTGAGGAACTCCTCATTGACCTGGATCATGAATTCGCCGTGGACGTCCCGGAATATGCCGCTGTACACCCAGTCGTACACGAACCTGTATAGAGAAAACAGTCAACACAGTCTTTAGAATATAGATCAATGAGACAAGTTCCACTAATTAGTGAAATCAAGTCATGTGTCCTTGGGTTTCATCAAAAATAGTGTACCCAGGATTACCGAGGATAGCCAGGAGAAGGAAGCCAACAACACCATGGAGCTCATTGTGGGTTCAGTGATGTTGTTACCACGGTAACCAACCTCATACTCTCCTCTTCAGACCCTAAATCAGGAGAAGCTCCCTCACATCGCAGTCTTGCCGGTATTAAATCACGAACGAATCGCTGAAATTCAACATTTTTGAACACTGTCACTAGTTACCCTGATTGACCATGCTAATGCACTGACAGCCAGAATAATCAAAGATGGAAGCAGCGCCACCCATAGGTTTCTGCAGAGCTAATGCCTGCTTCCTGATTCATCCAAAAATGGGCAAAGAGGCGGAGCATAGATACAAGAGCTAGGGGTGGGCCCATCGTGCTGTCGCATCATCCACAGAACGTGCCAGGTCGGCCCAGGTTTCACTCAAGAGACCACACCCTAAATTATACACAACTACATGACTGATTGAGACCAAAACCGTAGTTTGTGCCAGGCTTCATTCACATCTAAGGTTAATCATTCAACCATGGGAGTCTAAGGGGATTGCCAGCCTCGAGTGGCCACCCTGTGAACTGCAGACTTTTACACTGGAATAAGATAAGAGGATGTTCCCATTGTTACCAATTTAGCCAGAGTCAATGAAAACTTGTAGGCAAATGCCAATTAAAAACCCACAAACAACTGGCCAGTGGGAAAGGAGCAGTAGTGGGTGAGGTCATTGCTGGGTCATTCACACATGAGGATCTCAGAGACCAACCTTGTATATGGTTCACAGCAGCTCTTCAGCAGCGATAGCAGGACGGGGTAGTTCTCATTGCTGCAGTTATTCTGCGCCTCGTTGTACAGGCAGGACAGCAGCTTAACACCCTGAGGAGAGCCACATGGCATTCAGCTGACATCCCATCTGATAGGCTAAACACAGCCATGGTGACAGATGACATATTGCAGTCTGCAGATAAAAAGGGAGACACTCACCACAGGGAAGGTGGCCTGGCCGGCACCCAGCGGCCCGTCCACACAGCACAGCTCCGACAGGTACCTGAGATTAAAGGGAGGCACGGTCTCGTGATGTTTGCAGGCGGAGGTTCAGGTGTCAAGAAGGAAAGGGATTCCACCTCACCTGAGCTGGCGGCCGACTTTGCGAAAGAGGAAGCTGATGGTCAACAGGCTGAGGGTCGGGGGAGTGCTGAGGACACAGGCTCTGTAGTATTGGAGGTATTTCCTCAATGCTCCTGTGAAAGCCTTTGGAAGAGACAGATGTACAAGCATTGAGAATGCACATTATACATATGCATGTTTTCCTTACAGAGAAGGAAACAATACAATCTTAGTGTAACTATATTCTTTTCAAAACGACACACAATGAGGGAAACTGTATAATATAGATGCTGAGAGATTTCCACTTGATCTGTGGCTCAGACGGTTTGGAGGAAATATTCTCAAACTGAAGCACGGTGGGTTTAGTTTTAAATCCATAACAATAACATCACGGTAATAGGGAACATCTTATGAGACGGTTCGAACAAGGGCCAGAGCTGCTATGATAATTGGGACATGGTTGATCTGAATAATAAAGGGTTGCATGTGGGATTCTTCTAAAAACCAATGATCTTAAATGAGCCATTAGAAGTGGTAGGTTTCTATTTTCTCATTCTCTTATTTAGCAGAGTACACAAGAGACTACCAAAAATATTCCTTCAACAGGGTTGTTACAGGGTGAGGCTTGAATGGTGAAAGTAAGTTAGCATGCTAACATTCGGGATTCCCACATTGATAAGCTAATATAAGGTAAGATAAGCTATGATAAAATAAGATACGCTAGAATAAGATAAGCTAAGAAAATCCTTTATTTAACCCACAGTGGGTACATTTGCATTTTATTTGTTTAAAATATAACACAAATAAGTATTAAATGTCACTGTTATTAAATGAAGGGTTATTTGAATGGCCTTTTTCCTGAAATGAAATCAGTGGTTAACATAAGCTATGAAATGCAATGCAACTGTATAACAATTTTGTTATACAATATAAAACATGTAATATGTATCATTTAACAGTGCTTAAAAAAGGTGTTTACTACTGGCTAAAAAAGACTACACCATTATTTGTGGTGGTGAGTTCACAATACAGTAACAAACAAACATGTGTATGCCGCCATTTTCTCTCTGTTGTATAATTATTAATAAATAATAAAGTTTCAAATAAGTTAGAAAAAAATTATGTGTTTTGTATACTAGCAAAAGAAGTATTTTTGAGTTCAACATCAAAAACAGAATTCTTGTTGCATGTGTTCCCAGCAGAATAAAGAATAAATGCTATGCAGTGTCTCAGTGGTTAATGACTGGGATCATACAAACATACCTGGAACACCTGCCCCTTCTTGTCGGCGCTCTGCAGAGAAAACTGACTCAGCCTCAAGTAGAACGTGCCGTACTGGGCCAGCTCCCTCAGGAGCCCCGAGACGCTCTCTGGAGACACTCCCGAGATGCAGACTCCGGCCCTGACGTCAAACTGAACACTCTGGGAAGAGAGGAGAGATTACATATTTACAGATGGGAGGCGGCTGGAGACACAGCGCATCGCTGCACAGTCTAATAACATCCAATAAATTAGCCTGGCAGCAGAGACCGTCTTTGTAAAGATATTGAATTCTTGTTGAGGCTGTCGGAGTCACCTCCATGGTGATTTGGAAATGCATGCTGCTGTATTACATAATCAAGCATTTGTTATTGTCCGTCCTATTGTTCTTTTATTAGATATGGACGGAGAATTCCTGCAGGAGGACAAAAACAACACAGACAACGTCACAGCTCTGAAGATTAATTCTAAATTTAATAAAGACTGACCATCTGAATCTGCTTGACCATTGTAGTACGTAAAGCTATATTGTCAAGATTGTGTCTGAACATGATAACAAGAAGTTTGTGATCAAGGGAATTGTTATTCAGTTTTTGTTGTAGAAAAAATAACTTCTGGTAATATAAAACCTTGATGGGAAACAATAAAGTGACAGAAAAGCTCTCTGGTGGTTACTGTTGTTTTGGTACAGTGGACATTTTAATTCATCATTTAATAAATCGTGTTAGACGACTGACTCTGGTGTGTATTTGTGTTTTTATTGGCACAAAGTAATTATGATAAATCATCTGTGTGTGTGTGTGTGTGTTTGTGTGTGTGTGTATGTTTATCACACGTGCATGAAGTGTTATAATTATGTGCTATCGCTAATAACTCCATTCACACTCATCTCTCCGGTGTAATGGAGGCTTAAGACGACAAATCATTTTCCATTTTTTATTGCAAATGAGAGGAAATGATAATCGCACCTGGTTGAGAGGAAAGGTCGTGGACGCCACGCCAATCAGGACGTTGAGGAGGTCGAACGCCAGTTGCGTCTCAGAGTCCAGGGGCAGCGGGAGGACGGGGGATGGCGTGCCGGTGCTAACCACCCTCATCTCTCCCTCCCACAGACGATAGAGCTGGTCCAAGGCCTCCCTGCCGCCCTCCGTTAGATAGAGAGACTCAGATTTCCCTGGTGGGCTGATGGAGGGAGAAACACTGTGACATTCAGAATTAGTTCTGCTCCACAGACGGAGAATAGAACTGAAAACAAAGAGATCACAGATACAATGCTGTGTCTCTGTTACTTCCTAAGCTGCATCTTCTCCTTTACTTTGACTTTGTAGACGCCTCAGGTGAGTTGTGAGCATTAATTACAATTTTGTCAGTGTGTGCATCACTTCTGTAATTACACCACCAAACCACTAGGAGGCGCAGAGCAGAAGTAGGGGTAGTAGCAGCCTTACTTCTTCTATTTCTGCTCAAGCGGTTCCCAGGGTGGCCACTGGAGGCAAAAGCGAGTCAACCCTCATAGACTCCCGTGTTAAAATGGCCAACGTAAGAGGTAAATTAAACATGTTTAAAGCCTGGTATAGAAGTCGCTTATTTTTATTCTATCAAGGTTTGAAATTGTGCATAATTAAGGGGCGTGGCCACTTGAGTAATACCTGGCATGTTCTATGGATGCTGCAACAGCACCATGTGGCCAACCCTACTCAGTGTTTCCCACACAATTCTATTGGGGGGGGGCACAGCCCCCAAAGCTGTAAACCTAGGGTAAACAATGCTGCTCTCTCTACCTGTGCTCCACCTCTCTGCCCGTTTTTAGATGAAACAGGAAGTGGGAGGAGTTAGGCATCGGCAAAGAAACTACGTCCATCTTTGTATACAGTCTCTTCATATACAGCCAGCAAATAGCAGTCAAACAGTGGCACTGCAACTTCTGTATCGCTTATTGTGCCCAATTAACTAATTGTGTGTTATTTTTTGTTGTTTTGGCCTTGTACTTTTTTATTGCGACATCCAACATTGTAAATAAATCAGTGGCTTGGGGCTTGAGGGAAAAGTGGGTTGGATATTATGTTTTGAACAGCCCTTGCTGCTATCAAGTGTAGAATCTTGAGCTTTCACAGTGACAATGATTAAGGTGCTTTTTAAAGTTGGTGCAGTGACATGACACTCACCATCCCACAGACTCCCAGCAGCGGCGCCTTCCGGGCTCAAAAGTGCGGACAGCTTCCCATATATCAATGTCTGGAACGGGGCTGGGCTCTGACTGCGAGTCTGGGGTCAGGTTGGACGCCGACTGGAAGCCCTCATCCTCAGACTGATCGAAACAGGGGGGGACCTGCACGGAGACATAAAGGTTTGAATGGAGGTTTAACCTTTAACGATGTATAAACATTGTTTAATAAAGGAAAGCCATGGTACTACTTACCCTGATGGCCAGCCCAGTTACATCAATATTGCTGGGGATGGGAGGCAGGTCCAGTCTTATGTCTATGTCTGCGGTGCGAGTGTGCTGCAGTGCCCCAAACAAGGTCATCCTGGTGTCCTTCTCAAATTTTTCTTCCAGTTCCAATTTAGTCCTCAGAGCCAGGAGCCCTGTACCCGGAGGTGCATCCATCAACCTCTGAGTCCCGTACAAACTCTCCAAAGTCCCCCACTCCTCCCCACACACCAGCCCCCAGGTCCTGGCCTCCAGTCGCTGCAGCTCCTCGCTTTGGTAGCTCCAGGGTTGAGGCTTCCGCAGCACCGGCCTGTCTCGCCTCATGTAGTCCCTGTTGAAAGAAGTGTGGGGCGGAGGCACTGTGCCGGCCAGGTGAACGAGAAGCTCGAGCACCGCGTCCACTTCCTTCAGGCCGGCGGTGGCCTCCTCCGTCAGCTTCCCTAGCTGCTCCTCCAAACTCTCAGCCTCCTCTCTGCACCCGGCCACCCGCAGGTCGAAACAGATCATCAGGACTTTGTTTCTGGATGGTGTTTTAGCTGCGGCGCTCGGTTTCAAGGGCGACCCTTTGTTGCCGTCTTGAAAGAGTTTGGACAGCAGGGCACCGTAAGCGCGCCTCTTCAGAGCTCTGCGGAAACCTTCTCTCGAGACACCACCGAGGGCTCGACGCTTCCATGATACTCCGGACAGGCTGCTGTCACACAGGGCGCCCAGCAGCTCCGTGATGCTGCTGCTGCTGCTGCTGCTGCTGCTGCTGGAACTGGGCATCATGGAGTTGTTGGAGGTTGAGTACATGGTGACTCTGTTGCCTCAGACTGTAGGAGGGAAAATAAATGGAGATAGTAGGTGATAGTGCTTTCCAAATATGGAGGAGAACCCATTCTGGGCTTTTAATAAAACATGGCAGTGCAAAATGGCCGCCTAAGCAGAGAGGTCCTGCTACCAATGTAAAATAACGACAGTTCATAAACTAAAGGTTGTTTTACATTAATATCTACCAATAACATTCTAAACTTGTGCTTGAAAATGTTCACGTATACTGAATTTGTACAATCTATCAGTTTCAAATATCAGTTATTATCCTCAATTAAATATCAATGATCACTTTTGAATACTTAATATCAGTCCACTCCTAATAGATGTATTCTATCTAATCTATTATTGGCCACGTGATGCAATTACATTAGAGTTATAGCAATTAACCTATTCATACATACCCACACAAACCATCTACAGCATGTCCACAGCTTTCTCTTCCACGCCTCATTCGTGCCACAGTTAGCATCACATCAAATGTTTAACTAGGCCACATATCAACATTCTTCATCAGTTAACGGACATGGCTAAGCCAGCATCTTTGCTAGCTTGTGCTAACGAATGCGATATCAAGCTGTATTTAAATCGCAAATAAATATCCAGCTATATTCATCATAACGTGATTTACCTTGTCGATATGTTGTGTTAGCATAAGGTCCAGGACACTGTTTCGGTCTTGTATCCTCCACCGTAGGCGACTCTTCCCCATACATGCTAATGGGTGTTGTTAGCATGCTAAGTGTGGATAGAAACGTAGTCCTGCTCAGTTTACGCGCCACAGATAAGGAGGTCAGCGGGTGAACGCAGTAAGAAGCTCCGTTTAAGTCTCAATAATACCGTGGTTTGTCGTTTTAACGTATTTATAGTTTATACACCACCATGTAGCAGCTAGACAGGAGCTAGCCGATAGCTCCATTCATCTGTCAGTGAACACCGCGGTACAACACACTTGGAATCCATCCCTTGAATCTGATTGGACAATATCAACGTCAACATGCGACGATTGGTCAGAATGCACCAGCGACTGCTGTGATTGGTCATTCAATATCACATAGTGCTGCATTCAGGTGTAAAACGGAATCTGTATATACATGTTCCTGTAGTTGACATTTTCAAATTGGATAGCCTTCTTTCAAAATGTTAGTGAGTTAATTCTGTGGAACCATCAGTATAATTACAAATTATTTAAGTGTTCGAACATCATACATTTGATATAAAATTTTACTTTCGTTTTGAGTCAATAAGCTCACCGCTTATCTACTTTCAATCTTTTCCGTTAAATGTGTATCTTTGCTCCCATGGGCTCTAAATGCATCATGCCTATATTGAGAAGAGGGGACGTTCAGAAACAACAGATATAAAAGTCTTATTGTGTGAGTAATGCAAATCACAATTCGTATACAGATGATATACACTCACAAATTATGAGTTACATTATTTTATTTCCCATATCAACTGGACCTTTAATAAGTTATTTACCATTGTAGAATGACTTTTGATTGTATTTGTTTAGTGTAATGTCTAGGAAGCTCTTTATCTATATTACATCAAAACAGTATGACGTTTGAAGCTTTTTCAATTTGCACATTAAAGCTCAGCATTATTTGTAAGGATAATTGTTCAACTTAAACATGAAAGTTAAAGTGAATGTGGCTGTGCGGCACAGGGCCATGGTGAGACTGTTTCTCTTTAAATCAAAGGCATAAACCTTTATATCAAGACATAAACACTATAGATCAAGGGCATATGTGCTGAGGACATCGCCCCCATCCTCACAGACTACATTGCGCAAGTTGTCTTGTCTTTTATACAAGTTTACTGCTTACACCTCGCTGTGTGTTATCCAGGGACATACTTTACCTCATTACGCACTGGTTTGATTCAGTGAATCAAAGGACACGTTCCATATTCATCAAGTGGAAATCAGTTTTCATTTAAATTATGCTGGATTGTAGTTTTCAGAGGACAAAATCACATGGGAATCTTACACCTCTATTATAATTTACGCCCCCCCCTTATGTGCTCGTCTGTTGTCTGACAATGGAATCTTGGCTCTTGATGAAGATTAAAGCATGGGGTGTATAATTCTCTCAGTGGTGCCCGGGAATGAGGCAGATATGGAAAAAGTGTGAACTGATCTTTTATTAAAACGCTATCACCTCACAGGATCTCACAAAGCAGGTATATAGCTCCATATCTCACACCCTGCCGTTCTTTTGCATAATGAAGCCATTTGAAGTATAACGCCTCCACACGATCTGTCATTGTCCCAGATCAGAGACATATTTTTACCTTTGCATGTGATCAAACACATGCAGCTCCTACTGGGGCAGCTGCAGAGTTACTGTAGTGAACATGGTCATGTGAGGACATGACCCTGTTTAGTGTTATCACAATAACTGGCTGACGGATGAGGCCGATAGGGAAGTGGGAAAAGCTGCAGTTCACCGGGTGGCCACTTGAGGCAGGCTCCAAAAGTCATTTCATTTGATTCTATCGAGGTTTGAAATGAGATCTAATTGGGGCGTGACCTCCTGAGTGACCCCTGGGGACCCCCCGCCTCCCAGAGACCCCCCCCGCCCCCAGCTCTACCTGTGCTCCGCCTCTTTGCCCATTTTTGGATGCACCAGGAAGTAGAGTTAGTGACACACCAATGAAGAACTGATCCTTTGTGGAGGAGATAAAGTCGACTCAAAGAAAATTTAAAACCCACCTTACACCATAAAAGGCTCTCTGATAACAGTATGATTTTTTTTAATGGAACTTTAAAGAAACCACTGACCTGGTTTCCTCGGGCGTTTCCTCCGGCGGGGTTTAACACAAAATCCTCTGCCCTGTTGGACGTCTGAAAAAGATAAGACCCCTCATGCCCTCTCTAAATCAGCCTGGAAGGAATTTGTTTAAAATTTTTGGCCTGTGGACTTCTGGAGCATAAAACCTCTAATTGCTTTAGAAAAATTCAAAACATTCAAAATACAGTATTTCATGACTGTGGGGGAACAGTGAGGACTGGATACAGACTCCAAGTCGAGGCCCAATCCATTCCAAATAAAGCTGCTCACTGATGCGTAGAACACAAACACATAGAGCAGACACACTGCCTCGGGCTCTGATGTCGCTGCATCTTTATGTATAGAAAGATGTCAAATGAAAATAACCTGCAATATTGAGTTGATTCCTTTGAGGAACATGTAAATAATCACACTGGCTTTATTTCTCTCTTGTAGTTTATGGGAAAAGGTCTTTCTAATAATACATCCAAGGGAAACCCCTATTATGGGATGTAGAAGTAGGTCTAGTGCTAAGTTGTTGACCTTAAAAAATATAACTGCTTGTTACAAATATCTCAATGTTAGTCAATGGGACCATATGAGCGATACAGATGTTGCAGTACCGCTGTTTGGCCACTATGTCTTTAGAAATGTCCTACAACCATAGACTGTAGATTGCCAATGCCTATCTCCTTCCTGGTTTTTCCTGAAATGGGAGGTACGGGTAGAGTTGGGGTGGGCCCATGGTGCTGTCGCTGTCACTCAAGAGGCCACGCCCCTTAATTATGCAAAATCACAAACCTTGATAGAAGAAAGATATGTTAGACAAACTCTGTACCAGGCTTCAAACATGTTTCATTCACCTCTAAAGTTGAAGTCTATGGAAGTCTATGGGGATTAACTCGCTTTTGCCTCAAGTGGCCACCCTGTGAACTGCATGTTTTTAAACCACTTCCCAATTGGCTTCATCCGTCAGCCCGGGATGTTGTCACTTGCCTATGATTCTTTCAGTCTGCCGCTGTGTATTGATGGAGAGTAGCTCCGCCCACCACAGAACAGGTGTCTTCACACAACCTGGACTCTCAGTACCATTAACCTCAATTCATCGAGTGGGCGAATTTAAAAGCCGGCTGATTCTCTCGGTTTGAAAATAAAAAAAGTCAAACCTCTCACTGAAAAGTTAAAAGATGTTCTCTCCTGCTTTCATTTGCTCTCAGGTTTCCACTGAGCGGCTTTTCAATTATTCATCAGAACAACTGTTTAAAAATGACACGGCAACCATCATTGTTTTCATTTCCACCCAATTTCTCCTCCTCCTCCCCCCTGAAGGCAGCGGAAATCAAAGCCAAATCTCATTAGAGGCTTTGAAACATGTGGAGGTGAAACACAACCTAGTAAACACACACACACATACACACACACACACACACACACACACACACACACACACACAGTGTATATATATATAAAACTCTTGTCTGAAGACGTGGCTGGAAAAGAGTGAGGAACATCACAGGCAGGAGAACGGAGGCTCGGGCGCATGTGGATTTGAACCCACTTTAAAACAATCACTGGGAGCAGGTGCTATAGTAGTGCACTGATTTGCAGTGAGTGTAAAAATGATGTAAGAAAAACAAAGGGCCCGCGGGTCAGAGCCGGCCCGCTGGAGGGTCCAGCCGGGACCCCGGGATGATCCTGTGTGAAAAAAGTATAAAAAACACTACACTGTACTTGGATTAAGTTGGTTATATTGAGAAGAAACTTTTTCATTCATTTATTTTTCGTTTATTTCACTTTATTTTATTTATTTAGTATTTTCATTCAAAAGTGTGCCTATCTTGCCCTCCAACTAACCCCCTTATTTATGTATGTTTATTCCATTTTATCAATCCATTCGTAATTTATTAATACAGATTTTTATGATAATTTTTCCTTTTCCCCTCTTTTTTCTGTTTTTTTTTCTTTTTGTATGAATTTGCTTATATATTGTAACATTTACTATAGAGACTATGTTTGTCAAAAAACAATGGGAATATGTCTTTATGCAACTCAATTGCCTCTTTTGTGTATTTTTACTTTGTTGTACTCTGTTTACTGGCCATCATCAATGTCCGGCCCACTTGAGATCAGATGTGGCTCTATGTGGTCGCTGAACAAGAGCGAGTTTGACTCCGCCCATCCCTTTAATAGAAACATCAAAAGCAGGAGTGCCTTTGATTTTGCACCACAATGGTGTTTGCAATAACAACATGTAACTCACCGGGATCTGCGTCACATGTTGTGACGGTTGGGTACATAGCTGAGTGGTGGTGGTGGTGGTGCGGGGGGTGGAGCGGCGGGTGGAGCGGCGGTGGGGATGGTGGGGGGGGGGGGGGGGGGGGGGGGGGGTGGGGGTGGGGGGGGGGGGGTGGAGGAGGCTGCATCTCAGTCAGATGAGGCAATTTCGCCTTTCATCTCCCTTTATTTCCAATCCCATTCTCGGCTGTCAGCACCTAATTAATGTTTTGGCTGTTATTTTTCAAACCTGACACAGCGAGATGATGCCAGGCGGCTACTTACGTGATCGGGACCAGGCCCTCGCCTTCTCATTTGCATACCAGGGGCCCGGTGACCCCGGGAAACCCGATGTGGCATTTTGGAGGATTTTGGGGGGGGGGGGGGGAAGTCATCTAGGGTCATATAATATTAGAGAGTGTGTGAAGTTGAAGCACTCCGCTTGTGTGAAGTGATTGATTGGCTTGAATGGGAGATAATTTTCATAAACCCACCTATTACTCCCGCGTGTGCGTAAGCTCTTCAGCGAGAGTCGGCGGGGTCGTGTAATGAGCGGCGCCGACATAGCGAAAAGTCTCACGGCAAATATTCGGTTTCACTTCGACGGTAAATTGGCTACCTGTGGCGAGGGTTACTCACTCAATCACCCAGAGGTGATTTGCACTCATGCAATATGCATGTGGGAGGGCCAGGGCTCGGCAAATCAATATTCTGAAAGTGGAGGGAAAAAAAACACACAGCAGATATGACGAGCGTGTGTCTCTGAGTTTATTCACGGAGTGTGGAGTGTGTGATGAAACATACACACACACACACACACACACACACACATACACACACACTCACATTGTGGAATTAAAGTTGCAACCAGATCAGGGACAGGATGGAGGATCTGAGCTGCCTTGGATGGGACAAAGGAGGAGGGGGCGGGGCAAGAGGTGGGGGAAGGGGGGCAAGGGGCAGGGCTTGGCATCCATTCATGGTCCTGAACTCAAAATGGAGCATCCCAGTGTCCTTTTCATCACACATTCACAAGTTTGTCAAATAAGTCTCGACAACTGCACCAACAGCTTTTTTTTGTTTTGTCATATTTTTTTCGTTTTGTTTTGTCCCAGGACTCGATGCATAGGATTATACAGATAGAATACAACAAGATTTATATGGTAATAGCAAACAAGAGAAAAATAATAACTGCACAGCAGTAAGAAAGGTCATTTGTCGAGTATAGATTTTCGTACACACCGTGGAATAGCTTCGAAACACTGGGCCAGAAAAAAAAAACACAATTTCTGCTCTATATTCAGTCTACGTAAGGAAACCCCCCCTTCTGGACGAGTTTGGTAATGCCACACCCCGATCACATTGGCCACTGTTATACATTTATTTGGCTTTTTTTTGTTTTGTTTTTTTGTTGCCGTTAGCCACCAAAGTCCTACTAAGCACACGCCACATGAAACGCACACGTCGAAACGGCAACCAGAGGAACAGGAACAGGAAATGATGATACTGAAATGTCTTCAGCCATATTGGCTCGTTGGCAAATGGCTGCAGCGGGGTACCTAGCGTTTTTCTTTTTCTTTTTTCTTTTTTCTTTTTTTAGACATCACACATAGTAGTAATATCACGAGTCCAAATACATTGCTGTGTCTATAGCACTATTGTCATCATAATCACCTAATTTAGAAACAATATATATATATATATTTATGTATATATATTTATATCCTATTCAGTAAGGCACGTGTTTGGTGTGAAAGAAATGCTTCTTGCATCAACTCTGTCAGTGAGAGAGGAGTCAGCGGTAAACAGCGGCGATGGAGACTGCAGTCGGCATGCAATTAAGATCAAAAGCCCCGTCCCCCCTACTGATTCCATTACACAGAGTGCCACTCTGCACTGCGCCGAGTGGGCAGTGCCAAGTGGTCAGGATGCCAGGGCGCCATGCTGAGACTGCAGGCGGGTGGGCGAGGTCCATGTGGAACTCTGGATACAGCCGGGGCAGTTAACATTCTGGGGGTCTCCATGATCAGACACCAGGGAGGGGGCGGCGGGGGGAGGGGGGTCACCATCACAGGCTGATCACTATTAAATGATCAGTCAATGGCAGGGGAAAAGTGGGCGGAGCCAACACAGTTTAGTGGGCACCAAGAAAATATCAAAAACCCTACCCTGTCAACACCTCAGCTCCGACACTGACATATCAATATTCCAATTATTACAACGATTATGTACATGATTGATCCTAACCCCCCCCCCCCCCCCCCCTCACCCTCCAAAAAAATTATTTTATATTA
>JAFBJT010108036.1:3315-26619 GCA_016785325.1 Chascanopsetta lugubris | reverse complement strand
TTCTCCCTCACTCTCTCCGTCTTTGTGTCCATACGCACACACACACACACACACTCGCGCGCGCGCACACCAGACACATGGCCGAAGAGAGCAGACTACCATCTGGGAGCAGTGGCCGGCTTTGTCTGGGGAGGGGGGTGAAAACGCCACCACGACCCCCCCCCCCCCCCCCCCCCCCCCCACAAACAACTATCAGTGCAAGATTCCCACCATGCTAGAAAAAATGATCAACAACCTCCAGCATGAACAGTTTGCTTGCTGCTACTTTTACTGTGATAGAAAATGCAATTGCGATCCATGTCTTTTCTGTGATTTTGACCCTTGGTCAAACCCTCCAGCGGGCCGGTTTTGGCTGTATGTTTGACACATCTATCCAAATGATGAATTCATATCATATATTCCAATGCACTCTATCCTTTTATTCACCCTATACTTTCATTTTTTTGCATTGTGTATTCCCCTTTGAGTCTTTAGTCATAATTGTTGCACATAATGCAATCTTTCCGATTTCTTCCCTGAGTGCATTATATGAATGATTATCATTGCTGTTATTACTCTTGTTTCACTGGAGTGACAATATAAAGCTTGAATTGAAGCGGATACATATGATCTGCAACGTTTGTCATTGTTATGTAGGAATCATCGCTTATAAATGCACATATAATATATATTATATCTAAGTATATATAAGAAATGATTTAACTCCCAGTATGAGTACTTTCATTTTCTGAATCGAGCTGATTCCGCTGTCTTGTCATCGTTAACCACTAAACTTGAATGGATGTGTGTGTGTGCATGTGTTCAGGCTGCACCGGCTGCGGCAGAGACATTAAGAATGGCCAGGCTCTGTTGGCTCTGGGTGGTCAGTGGCACCTCGGCTGCTTCAAGTGCAAAGCCTGCAGGAAAGTGCTGAGCGGGGAATACATCAGCAAGTAAATACAATACTCTCCCTGTTCATAATCATCTCCCTGGATGTACCTGCATTCATACAAGACAACGCACCGGGATACTTTCAATGTGCTGGCAAGAATTGTACTATACATTTCCATTTTATGAATAAGAAACCTATGTAAGAGAAGTTTTGTTTTTTTTGAATATATGAAATATATAATTTTTCAGGGATGGTGTTCCTTACTGTGAGAGAGACTACCAGTTCAAGTTTGGGATTCGATGTGATGCATGTCAGAAGTTCATAACAGGAAAGGTCCTGGAGGTAATGTTTCATGAGGACTCGTACCTCGACAACACATCTGCAGAAATACTGAGTTTCTGTCCATGCAGACAATAAAATGAGGGGACGCTCCTGTTCTGTGCTGCAGGCAGGAGACAAACACTATCACCCGAGCTGTGCCAGATGCAGCCGATGTGACAAAATGTTCATGGAGGGAGAGGAAATGTACCTGCAAGGTCAGTGTCGGGTCATACTCAGTGAAATGTGCATTATCACTGTCTGAGCTGTTTATTCTGACTCAGTGGTGTCAAACTCCTTTTAGTTCAGGGGCCACATGTGCCCAAATTGGACTCAAGTGCGCCGGACCAGTAAAATCATAACATAATGACCTATAAACAACAACAACTTCAAATGTCTCCCCTTTGTTTTAGTACAAATCGGTCACAAGTGAAGTTGTGAGTCTAACGAAAATAATCTATAATCAACATAAACCAAGTACACTGTTTGTTACACTTTGCAAAATCATTCCACGGGCTGGAGCGGACCCCTTGGCGGGCTGGTTCTGGCCGGTTCTGGCCGCGGGGCCGTATGTTTGACGCCCCTGTTGTAACTGTTTGTGTCTGCCAGCGTCAACAATCTGGCACCCGGCCTGCAGGGAACACAACAAAGCTGAAGACGGCTGCAGGGTAAGTTCATCTTGATTCAATTCAACGAGTCACCATTGTCTTACTCTACTTCACATTTAGTTCTTTTAGATTTTACACACTCTCTTCCCTCCCAGGTCAACAGACCAAAAACACCCAGCCTTGATTTCTTTTTCCCCTCCCGAGAGCTGAAGGTTAATATGCGAGCTGTGTTGTGCCGTGTGCAGTGGAGCTGGCAGTGATCGCCAAGTCTCACGTTAACCACACGCTTGCTTTACATGCAACAAACACCAATACTCAGCTTCCTGGCATTTATGCTTAGCTGTGACGAGCAGCTATGCACCATGGATGATGTTAACTATGGGCTGTCCCATAGTTTACAGAGCTGCATGCTCGGCTGTTTTCATTTCTGCTGCAGCCTGCACACTTTCATATAGACACTAGCACACTGTTTCACCACAAAGTGTTACTGTGGACATCTATGTGGCTGATGTCGATGCACAAGTTGTGCATATATGTGATTGTTCTATTCATCACGTGTCTGAGCGGGAAGTTGGTCTACACACCTGTACAGTAAGTACAAGCACCAGCCTGTGTGTGTATGTAAAGAGATATTGCAGAGTGCCATCCTGCCGGTGCCTAACTCCTCCTACTTACTGGTTCATCCAGAACCGGGCAAAGAGGCGGAGCACAGGCAGAGCTGGAGAGTGGGTCGGAGGGCCCAGGTGTGACTCAAGAGGCCACGCCCTTAATTTTGCACAAAATTGCTTCATTTTTATCTAGGCTTTAAACACGTTTACTTCCCCTCTAACGTTGACCATTTTAACATCGGAGTCTATGGCGATTGACTCACTTTTGGAGACAGCCTCAAGTGGCCACCCTGTGAACTGCAAGTTGTTTCGCTTCCGCTTGATTAGTTTGATATTGTTAATTTTAGGTAATAGTCAACAATTGTTAAAAAAAAGTTCCTCTCCATTCTGAGTTTGTGTGAAATGTTGGTAGCTCGATGGATGCGTCCACATTATTGTGATTTCAAATTCCCCAGATTTCTTTAATGTACACTTCATAACCAGTCTGACATAGGCAAAGAGTATCAACACAAAATGTCAGGTCACATGACCCAGGGATCCATGTACTGCAGAGACTGCACTCAGGTCTTGGGTACCTGGTTCCCAAGACCTAATACTCTGGGTCTTGCCCCTCTGAATCTCCTCAGAGGGGCAAGACAGGAGCCAAAACCAAGTGTTTCCGACAGAGGCTGAAAAGAGGAGCTGCAGCAATTGATAATCGAAGGAAACTGTGAAAACCATTTCAAACAACAACGACAGACGATATAACGAGTCTCCTGTAAACATTGTCTTTCCATCCTCAGCCCACGAGGTCCTCCTCCGAGAGCTCCTGCTCCAGGCCGGGCTCGTGCACCCCGGGGAGCCCCGGCCGAATGATCTGCGTAAGTCCCACACAGCGCCACCCGCTGGGCATCTCCTGCGGTGCTTCACCACGTCACCGTGGGCTCATTCATGTGTCGTTTCACCACTTTGTTCATACAGGGGAGACGCATGGACAGAGTCTCTCTCTTGCAAGATCACTCACCTTGACTGTCACCAAACCACCAAATGAAGCGAGCAAACATGATCATTCAAAAACTATTTCTGAAATGTTCCCAGAACGAATTTTGACCTTGACTGATGGGATCTAGTTTCATCTTGCTTGTGAGAGAAAAACGACAAGTTCAATTGTGGTTGACTGATGATGACGGGGCTTTTTTCAAAACGTTATTCAAAATAAAACAACCACACATTGAAGAGGAGTTTAGATTGTATTTGCTTCATCAATGTGAATGCGCCGGATGCGCTTCAGATTGAGACTGATTAGAAAAACAACGTGGTGCTGGCAGTCGCCTGTCGCCCCCACCCCCCTCTCCCCATTGGAGTGGAGTGACCTTTAACCCCATATGCCTTTTACACCTCAAACACCTGGGAAATTAATTTTAAAGCCGCAACCGATCCCTCTCATGTGCCAACGTATGGGATTAAAGTGTCATCCCTCCGTGACGTGATGCAATACGATGACCTTTGACCTTTGACCTGATCTCACCTACGCTGTCTGATCCTCGCATCTCCTCTTCTCGCTGTGTCCTTCAACTCCCCCCCTCTCTCCCCCCTCTCCCCCTCCCCAGGCAAAAGTAGATAACGAGATCATTGATTACCGAGACTTAGCGGCAATTCCCAGAGTCAAGGCTATATATGATATAGAATATCCTGATATGATATCCTATAAGTCTGTGAACGGACACTCAGCTGCCATGGACAACAAAGGCAGGAGCAGACAGGACAGGCAAATCCCTGCAGAGGAGGTAACTTCCTTGAACGCTCCGCTGCCATGTTTGTGTGTCATTGTCCTGTAAGCTGCTTTCAATGTCTTGGTTTGATTTACGCGTCAAACCAAGTGAGGACGCATGCACTTTGTTCTCACATCTCGGTGCGATTCAGTTGCAAAATGCAACGCCTCTATGTTTGAAAAGCTGGGCCGATGTGTTTATATGAATGTGTTTCAGAGCGATTGGTGTTTCTAGAGTTTTTGTCACACAGTGAAAACTGGGTCTATGTCTTATGAATGTTGTTGCTTATAAGGGTCACTGCCGGCTGGGTTTGTGTGATTAGTCACCTTTGTAATTAGACCCCAGTGTTCCTTCCTCTAATGTGTCTGTCATCATGTGAAAACCTCACAACTCCATGTTTTATAGTAATAATAATAATAATAATAATACATTTTATTTATGTGTGCCTTTCAAGGCAGTCAAGGTCCTGAGAGAATAAAATAAAATAAAAAATGTAATACAGTAAGACATTCATAAGTATGCTGTTTCATGGTCTGCTCTGATTCTTCTATGGTTAAAGTAAGTAAGATTGAATTGAAATTATTCCAATTTTTTAATTATTTCCATTTTCTATCATCAGAAATGTCATTCAAAACATAACTATACAGGCATTGTATCACATGGCAGTCACCAGACTGGGCAAATTGGTGTTTCCATGACTACAGAATGACCTAAATATGTAATTAGTTGGTCCTCTCTATGGAGAGAGGATATTCGATAAAAATAGTTTTTTATTTTTGAGGTTTTTACTTGAATTTACAATATGTTCATTCATGCATTATTCATTAAATATATGCAAGTTTCTTCTTCTCTTTCTTACTCAGTCGACAGGAAATGTATCTGAAACCACAGAGGTAAATCTCATTTTTAATTTTGCATGTTGATCTTACACTCACTTTGTAATACTAGTAACCTTTATTTATAATGTTTTCATTGTGTTTGTCTTTATGTGTGTGTGCATTTCTATTTCCTAGGAGAGTTTTGAATTAAGGAAGAACATCCCAAAATCCACGAGTCATGGATCTTTGGGGGCTTACGCCCGATACAACCGTCACAGCTACACTCCGTCTCTGTGCAGGTCACCACAGCACTTCCACAGGCCAGGTGAGAGATACGTTATTATTTCCATTGGGTGTAAAGAGACAAGAACGTGCACTGCTCACCTCTTCTTCGTCAACACAACTCCTCACAACCCTTCCTCCTCCTCCTCCTCCTCCTTCCACTCCAGCCCTGGCGCTTTCTCCCCCTCTACTCTCTGCCGACCCTGACACCTGCTCCTCTCCTCCTTTAAGTCTTCACTCCCTCCCTCCAAGCAAAGGTAAGACCACTATCCGCCTTTGACCCCTGGTAATTTCTGCAACCCTCCTCCTGCTCCTCCACTCTGTTCAGATAACACGCTGCTCCTCCTCTGTCTCTGCATCACTGCCAAACCCACAACTGTAAGCAGGTAAATACAATAAACCAGCTACCAGTGCAATAATAGAACGGGAGAGTTTATACCAGGGGTGTTTAACAAACACCAGTGGGTCAAAAGATGACTTTGCAATTTTAAGCTCTGCACTTTTCAAGTTTGATTTACTAAACATTAAAATATTATGTTGCTTGCATGAATAAACTGCCATTGAGTGGCGTGCTGTGAGTTGTTTTTTAAAGTTTGTTGACATCATCTATTGAAAGCTTTGAGCATTATGTCCAAGAGCATCTGTAGATCATGTGTAGGTCTGGGTTTGTGTGATGATCATCCTGTGACATCACATACATTCCAAATGAATTAATTTAACTCATTAAACTATTTGTGCAAATGCATGTTGCCTCTTACATTATTGTTGTTGTTGTTCAGTTATGATATGATATCACTGTTTATTACCCTTTTTTAGATTATACAAATTCATATTTGAATAGCCTTAGAATGAACGCTGTGAATTTATATTTTTAATGATAACTAAAAGCTACTCATTGACAGGTTTGCCTCAGGAAAAGGTGTATTTGGTCGCAGTACGCAACCTCACCACTACATATCACTGTATCCCACAGAGTGTACCTTTGACAGCTCACCCTTTATTCTTCTCTGTCTGCAGATGAAGGCTTCAACATGTACAGGAGGCCTCCCATTTACAAACAGCAAGGCACAGGTCAACTCTTTGACGATTCATTTTACCTTTTTAATAAATATTTGTATTTTGAAATATTCGATTTGATTTGATAGTGATCTAAATCTAGACTTTGCTTCTGTTATCAGAAGATAAGATGAACCTTTATTCTCGTATCTTATCTTTGCGTTATTGTCCTATCTCTGATGTTCACATATGGATGAGACGCTGGGTCTTTACAGTTATTCCTGGTGAGTTGAGCCACTAACACCTGGTCAGTGAAAGTCTATTTGAATTCCTGAGCAGGATCAGACATGACAGTGTCGGGGGTCACACGAGGTCAAACTATCGTCAGGCAGTTAGTGAAATGCCTTTCAAAGTGGCTGCGAATGGTTTCATCAAATACTTTCCCATTTGGAAAAGTAAATGTAAACAGTTCTGAGAAAAGAGTTTTTCAGAGCAGAGGCTAAAAAAAGTAGTTGGCGAGGAGGCACTTGTACACACCGAGTTTAAGTCTGTGCTAATTCAGGTAAGGAGCCGAGACGTCTCATGTTGAACTAATCTACATGATCTACTCTTTCACTTTCTCACAGATTCAAACTCGCCCACGTCTCAAACCTTGTCTTTGCCTGGATATGGCTGCAACGGCCTCAATCCGGTAAGAGGAACATCTCAGACCAGGGCTGTCAAACTCATTTTAGCTCTGGGCCATGAACAGCCCATTTTAACCTGAAGTGGGCAGGGCCAGTAGAATCATAGCATAACACTGCTACATCAAACCAGAGACACACACACACACACACACACACACACACACACACACACACGCACACACACACACACACACACACACACACACACACACACACACTCTACTCCTCCTCTCCTGGCATAGTAAGTACAGGTCAATAAATCAATGTATCCAGGGCCGGGTTGGATCCTCTGGTGATATGTTTGACACCCCTGATTGGCTAGACTGTAAAATATTACAATTGCCCTCCGATTCAGATTTGAACACTGTGCAAAATACATATCTCACAAATATAAACTGATTCAAGAGTAAAACCGAATGGAAATTTAAAATCAAGAAAATGTAACTAAGCGTCTTGTGTCATGTGTTTGCCCCTTTAAGCCACGGTCGGTTGATTTCTCCCAATACAACTGTGACAAATTCAGAGGTCAGTGTGTTTGTAATTTAACATGATCACATCTATATTCAAATCATTTCTAACTGTTCATTAATTAACCGTTTATTGTTTTCATTTCTTTTTTTCTCTGCCGCACAGATTTTAAGGTAAGCTAATGGACATTTCATGTGTTTTTATGTTTGCATCTTTCTGAACTTTACTTTACCTTACTCTCCATCTGCATAATGGGCTGGGTGACTCGGCCATACATCATATCATTTCACTACAAGATGACACCAAATGCTACAGAGAGGGAGAGACAACAATATATGATACAATATATTACTGTATATATGAATATTATTAATATCATATACAATTAATATCAATATATTTATATATTATATAAAACAATATAGTATTGTACATTGGACTCATGTCACTTTAGGAGGAAATCAGATTGTATCGGATAATCAATATGTATTTGTCACCCAGCCTGATCTGCATGTTTACATAAGTGCATCATGTACTCTCATTAAATAACTGATGTATTCATGATGACTCTTTAATCATCGCATGTCAACATAGTTTTGAGCTGATGACTTGTGTCGACTGCACGTCTGTGTCACTCTGTAGCTCAGCGATGGTCAACATCTGTTAACCCGACTGGACAGAGGAGTGTCTTTGCCTAATCTGTTGGAACCTAAAGCAAGTATTGTTTGTGTGTTTGCTACCTTGTGAATGTGCTCATGTTGTTCAGCATGAAGAACTTTACATTCTGCATATTGATCAGCGGATCAATAGATTTCCGGATAGACCCAATATGATATAATGTTCTACATTATTTGAATCAATTTAACTGCAATGTTTGACCTTTTATTAGAATATTGCATTATTATGAAAAGTTAAAACATGTTTGTATAGAAATGTGTGTTGTTCTGTTATATGTATTGAAATGAATATTTAGAATGATATTCTCTACTTAACGTAATGTAATATATATACGAATATATATGTTTGATTCCTGTTCAAATGTTTAATATATAAGAAGCTTAGGGATACATTCTTTATATATTGCAATATGTGCTTGAAGAAGACAAGATGTATTGACATAAATATATTAATATATATGTATATGTGTTGCCTCTTTTAGTATATTAGAATATTTCTTTTTTTTTTTTTATATAAATGTCATTATAATTTTCAATATATGTCAATGTGTCTCTGTTCTGTGAGGGTAACTGTGCTGTACATCAGATATCTGGGACAGGAAGTTCTGATTCTGTCTCTATTTTAAAAGTACAAAGCACACACTTTTAAAAGATTGTGTTCAAGCGTCTGGAGTGTGATCAGTGTTCTCATCTTCTCGTCCTCTCGTCTCTGTCTTGTGAAGATTTACCCGTACGAAATGTTGGCAGTGTCGAGCAGAGGCCGAGTGAAGCTGCCGAGAGACGTTGACAGAACCAGACTGGAGGTAGAACACTTTTTGAAATGTAACAGGATTTTCTATTAGTCGTTCATGTGTGTTTTCATAGAAAGAGAAACCTTATCTTATTTTTAACGGTACAATAAAGTTTCAGTGAACTGGATTTTTTATTTCTTCCTCCCTCTGCAGTGCCATCTCTCCCCTGACTCTTTCCATGAAGTCTTTGGGATGGACATCAAAGAGTTCAACAAACTCCCACTGTGGAAACGTAATGACATGAAGAAGCAGGCGCGTCTCTTCTGATCACTGCCTATAATTGCTGTTTATCTTTAATAGTCCCCATCTTGTACGTGTACCAGGTTCTCATGGAGACTGGTGCTTATTTCATACACTTACTGTTTGTCACAGAGATACGGGGGCCACTCGATCATCGTAATGAAGGAAGTCCTGAAAGAAAACAAACAAACAAACAAACAAACAAACTGATATGAAAATAAGAACTCTGCTTTGCTCATTCTTAATATACATATGTACAAAACGTGTTTGTTGTTTTTCCTTTGTCTGCCCCGTCTCCCCTGGAGTTATGTTCATATTGGACTATTCAGCAGAATATCATTTATGCCCATTCTTGATCAATGGAGAAAGCTCAGGTTTATGTAGCTGAGTAAACACAAGACAAAAAGAAAAAGAAAGAAGAAATGTGTGATGTATTCATCTCTCTCCTTTTGAAATTATTTTGAAGCATTTCACACCTTTAACTAACATTAACCAATTGTACGTCCATCTCCTGAAAGGTCATGTTATGATGCTTTTACTGTCCTGAAGAGGGCGCCAGATCACTGAAGTGCTCCCACAGTATGTCACCACAGAAAGAACGTGCAACTTAACCTTGGCTTGAGTTACAGTAAATTACACATTTTTAAAAAGAAATCTACCACAAGATTATAAATCTAAGCCTAGGGTTGTTTCAAATGTATATTAACACTACTTTTAAAATGTTTTCTTGCCTTCAGACAAAATAGTAAATCACTGGTATTCCAGATGTTCACTATAATCCAGTCATGTTCAATTACTTCTGATTGGTTAAAGCCTTTAACCTGTATTCTTCACACATGTATATCACTGATGCCCTCATTGTTATTTGTATGTAATATTCTATTTTTGTACTCCACTGAAAAATAGAACTGTTGACCAACTTAAACACGTACTTTCAATGTTGACACACAATGACAGTATTTATTTGAAATTGAAGATTTCAGTTGATAGTTTTGATTTGGACAAACTAATTTGTGAATTGTTCTTTTGAGTTTGCTTTACGCAATGAATTTTAAAATGCATCTTAATAGTAAAAAAAAGAAACACTAGAACTTTATTTCTGCATCCATAGATAAACACTGACATGTGCTTTGTTGAATTGTTGAACGTGTTTTCATTGTTTTATCTTTCACTCTGCTGGCTGTGATGAAGTGAATATGCCTCTGCTGCTGCTTGTGTTTCTCAACCTCATGAATAAAACCTTGCACTTCTTAAAAGCTGAGTAAACGAAATAGCCTTTATTAATGGAATAACATGTCCGTGTATTCGGTATGTGTATGGGTATTTTTGCGAATGAGTTTGGACAGAGTGGCTGGGAACAGAACCTATGACTTCATGCATTCAAACCACTCAGCACTACACCCACCCACTCTGGTGATTATGTGTCACAAGCCTTTAAATAGTGTTGACTTCTAACTATACAACAAAATGTTGTAAATATTTGAACCTATCAACTACCGAAGACACATTATATACAAATATGAAAGATGGAATTATGAGCATATCCAAGAGAGGTGCCCCCATTGGTAATGTGAGCCCCTGACCCCTGAAAAGCTTGTTCATGGCCCTGCTCATCTGGTACACCCGTTTTTTTTTTTTTTTTTTACACTTCTTGTTATTTTGCTCATTTTCCAGAAACTTGCTCTGAGACAAGATAACAAACATTCTATCCCATGTGAGTCATCTGTTGTTCGGGCGAAACAGGTGTTGAACCACAACACTGGAATAACAAGACATTTTTCTTAACATCATATATGAGGCAACACTCCATATCTTCTCTGCGCACATGGGCCCAGCTGCAGGACCGAGGCGTTGCAAAATGTACTGACTCAAACTCCACCTGCTATCTATCATCCACACATGATTTGTCTCATGCAGCATTTTCCTCCCCTGTCTAGCAGCTTGTGGAAATCTAAAACCAACAGGTGGTGCTCTGGAGCCTGGAATCAGGGTTACACCACGTTTAAATTTAAACACGTCAGACTTTGCTTAAACTTGCTGTTTGAGAAGTATCTTGGAGGTATCTCTCTTCTTCAGAAGTCACTTTGATGCAGCAGCTGCAGAACAGAGCAGACAGAGTCGTGGTGTAAAAATAACCTTCACCATGATCCTTGCCTCTGTCTAGTTCCTTCAGCCTCAGTAACAGATGAGAGTGGATTATGTAAGCACATCAAACCATCATGAAATCAAAGACAGGCCCACTACATGCCATGTTACCTTTTATTCTACATCTGTAACCATGGATTAAGTTGCTTTAGGGACTGTTTGTTTTTGTTGTTGTTTACTTGTCACATAAATATGAATTTCTGAGCGAATGTATTGGTTTCTGCTCTGCTCTAATCCTTTTTCAGGCTTAGAGATGATGTTGTTAGGACCAGTGTGAATCATGGGAACCAAGGCAAGGTTAAAAGCTGAACTGTGATTAGTGTTGTAAGTGTCGGGCATAACATTGGTCATAGTTGAGGTTGGGGAAATGGTTTTGTTTGATGTACAGTAAACACAATACTTCAATAATATCACATTGTATTACTGCTTTCTTTCTTTCTTTTTGAAATGTCTTGGTTCAATATTATATCCATCATGTTTTCTTATACATCATCACCATCTTCACAAATGTTACTGGGGAGTTTGATTGTCTGACAACCAAGTTAAAGGCACAGTGTGCAGGTTTTGGTGACATCTGGTGGCCCAGTGCCCTGTTACCTCACCCGTCAACCTTTTATTTCATTAAAATGTAAATGTTAAGTCTGTCCATTCTAGGCTACTGTAGAAAAAAAGTGAAGCTTCTACATGAAAATAATCATGAATATAGTTCATGCATTCAGGTGATTGCACACTCATCAATGTAATCGTTTTATGCTCGTTTCTTTCCAGTAGAAAAATTAATAAATCACCAAAATCGTACACACACTGCATCGTCACAACAAGTAAATTCATAAATAATGCTCTGATCTGCACATATCGTCATGTTTACTTGGGCTGCGGCCTGTGGGCTCATATTGTTATGGATAACATGGAAGATAGTTTTGTTGACATGGGCTCTTTAAAGCCCACCTAGCCTGAGGGAAAGTACTGGATACTTTCCCGGCCTCTGATTGGACAGCGGTCTCGGTTGTGGGTGCGTAGCTGCGCCTGGTTGGTCCGCAGCCGTTGTCGCTCACCGCTCCACTCTCCTTTCTCGCAAAGTCCCTCCCCCCTGGAAGAGTAGAGTTGCTCTGGGCCAGGGGAACGACGGTTTCCACGAAAACACCAACCGCATACTGCGCACCACGGCCCGGGAGAGGGTCGTTACTGCGAACACGGAGCCGAGCTCGACGATATGGAACCTTCTGCGTGACAGCTGCGTGGATGGCGCTGGTAAAGTTCGGCGTTCGGTGCTAAAGGGCGACGGTCGACGTCACGGAGATGACTGCGGTACCACTTGTTTGATAGAAGCACACAAGCAGAGATAGGAAGAGGAGGAGGAGTAGGCGGCGGAGGGGGCCGAAGCGGACTGTCCCTCCCTCCCTCGGTTTGAGTCGTTCCGCCCGATGGAGGCACACGGGACCCTTGCAGTGAGCTCGAGGCACGGTATGTCACCTGTGAGCCGCCGCCGCCGACACCACCACTACTACCCCGACGGAGGTCGTGGCTGACGGAGGGAAACGCATCTCGCGCACATCTGTCCTCAACTTTCAACCCAACAACTCGCGCTGCGGGCTCCCCGGGAGAGATAAGTTTAGTAGGTCGGCTCCCAACATGACCGTCATAGATATCACTTAGCCCCGGGGTTGTCCACCGAGCACAGGTGAACCGCCGCGTTACTTAACGGACTTTTCACATTTGTTTTGCGTTGCGTCATATTTGTCCAGCCGCAGTTCACCTGGCTGCCAGAGCAGAGACTTTCCTCCTTGGAAGAAGTTTTATTTTTTGTTTGTCAAATTTGTTTTTTCTTCCAAAAAACAAAAACAGCCATGTCACTCAAAGACAACCCCTGCCGGAAGTTTCAAGCCAATTTTTTCAACAAGAGCAAATGTCAGAACTGCTTCAAGCCCAGAGAGTCACATCTGCTCAACGATGAAGACCTAAACCAGGTGAGTGTTTATTATGTCACAGTTCTGTTTATTATTATTGTGTGTGTGTGTTAAATGTCCATGTGCCGTTTGAAGGGGGGTTATTGGTGTTATCAGACCATGAAGTGCAAAGGTTGGGTTAATTGGACATAATTTGTTTCCAGCTCAAGGGCGCCTGTTGACCTTAATTCATGCAGATATAGGCCTCAACCCAGCCCCATGCCTTCCAGCACAGGACCCTGCTGTCACTTGGTGTTATGTGGGACGCTGTAAATCAGTGAAACCCTTTTCAAACGTGTTGTGATATCGAGGCCTGTCAGAATGCTTTCATTCTGTTCCATACCATCGGGTCTTTAACAATTTCAGGTGCTACACATGGAGACCGGGAGCCTGCTAGAATTCATTTTCCAAGACTTTATAAACACACCCTGCTACATGGTAACTCTGTGACATCAGTGTTATGTAATATAGGAAAAGTACAAAATAGATCAAACACAAGTAAAATTGAAAACGAGTACGAATTTGACAACACAGCTACAGCCAATATGACGTATTCTGTAAATACTTGCAATGCCACCAAACACTCTGACCAAACACCTGCTTCATAGAATCGGAGAAACAGCTCTAAATCCTAAATGCACCATTGAAATCTTGTAGCACAACCAAATTATAGCAACAATCCCCAATATCTGCAATTTGACCAAATACTCACAACCTCGACAAAAACCTTAAACATTGTCAAATATATGACTGTGAACAGCATCAACCACTTTGAACACAATCAAAGACAACATCAACACAATATTACCATGACTCACAACATGAATATGAATACTTGGAATATGACCAAAACACTTGCAACACAAAGTGTTCCCCACCTTAGCCTAGCATGTTATATCTTGATCAAAGTAGTTTGTCATCAGATAACAAGAATTGGCAGGTTGATGGTATGCACAAGGCTAATGCTAATAATGTCTAATTAATTTGTTCACAACGTTAAAGTAAGGATTTATCTTATTAACAAGCAACATTGAAGGACAGTCAGCTTCGACTGTCACCTCAAACCATGGCAACAACACAACATGCTTCTGCTCTCATTGGAAAAACTGGTGTGGGACTGTTTTATATTTGTAGCTCTTGTGTTTTGCTACACATATTATCACATTGATTAAGTTGTGAATTCAGCTCTCGGGGGCACCGTGTACTGCATGGTGTAAATTGGCATGTGGGTAACGGTGGCATCCAGTCAACAGTGACGTCCAGTATCATGACCATTCCTCGGGGTAAGCTGTTTAACGCGGCGGGTTTGGAGTAACCTGCGTCCAGACAGTTTATCTATCTAACACCTCTGCAGCTGATGATATATCTGCAAGAGGACATGGAGCTGGATTCTCCCATAAGGTTCTCCGCTGTGTCCCTTGGGCTCTCCTGATGGGATGGAAATAGTGTCTAGGGTTTAGGTCCTTCTTGCTGGAATTTCTTGCCCACTGGCTATCAGACTTCTATTGTGTTGACTGCTCTTAGTGAGAGGTTATCATTTTGCTGTCAGGGACTGACGACTGAAGACATCCAGATTGTTGTCGTTCATTGTTTGAAAGTCCAGCTACAAGAAGATACGGATAGCCTGAGACTATTCTGAGCCAGATCTGCTCTCGGTCCTTGAGTCTCCCCTACTAAGTCACCACTCAAGGGCAATTGGTGCAGTATTTCACAGCCATTTATGATGGGAGGGCATAAGAGGTTGGGGGGCGGGGGCATTGCAAAATGAACATACACATGAACACACACAAATTACTCTGTTTTAACCACTGAGTCATTGAAGGGTGAAAAATGACCTACATTCACCTCATCTATTTCTCTCGCTTAGGAGGCCCCCCTCCCCATTAGAACTGCTGTCAGGTCATGTGAGGAGAGATGGGATGTTTCTCTACCGAGTTTCACCTTGGGTTATAGACTAATATTTCACTGAAGTGGAAGCAGCTTGTGTCCCAGTATCAATTGTTATTGACGCTCGAGCTTTCTAGCAGCCCCGTTATCAAATATCTCACCCTCATAGTCTCATTTTTATAGAGCTGTTCCCATGTGACTTCACCTCGCTTGGATATCAGACCAAACGTTGGATGTCGTTGCCCTTGAACGTCCACTCTAACTTTCAACTTCACAGTCATGGGTGGGACTTGCGATCGAAAATTCCCGTTATGTCATTCTGTTTACAGAGTCACTCGGCTGCAAAATGCTCTGTGCCTCCTGTAATCAATGTGAAAGAGGATTTTATGGTGGATTATACTTGGCTTTACATGGGATGAAGTTATGACTGTAATCAAAACCACCAATAGAGAAACGTAGAGTTGCCAGACGGCTGTAAATGTCAGAGCTGCTTGACTTAATTTGTAGGCTACCGTTCGTGGAATTGGTGAAGTGCCGCGGTGAATTATGTAACAGATTTAATTTGTTAAGCTGTTTAGGTGTAAGTAAGAACTGAGTGGGAACGCTTTGTAAAAAAAAAAAAAAAAAGAAGAAAGAAAAATGTGTGTTCCTTTTAACACACCACCCCACAGTGGTGAGGAGTTTTTTTTAAGCTCACAAACAATTGCTGACTACTAGTGTGGCGATTGTCCAAGTATGCACCAGAACTATTTAAGAACGACTAGCAGGCCAACTTGTATTTCTCAGGACAAGTTTGAATTGCAAATCCGTAACCGCAAAAAGCTCCTAGGCCCTCTGCCACTTTTCTCTCCCAGTTCTCATCCACTGTTTTTCCTGCTAAATTCTGCCTCTTGCTGCCCCCTCCACCCACCAGTCCACCCACTTAGAGGATCAGAGGGAAATTCATGTGTGTTAGCCTTCCCTTTTTTTCCAGGGCAGCATGGTGCTCTGGAATACAGCCAGTTGGGGAACGTAGCCTGCAGTCAATTCGAGGCTGCTAGTGACTAACACACACCTTCCTGCAGTTGAACTAATGTGTGTGTGTGTATGTGTGTGTTAACTGCTGGCTTCAATCAGGGAACAATTTGCAGCCTAATCTGCACTAGTTTGCAGTTGTTTGCAGGACATCAGATATGTGCATGCTCATAATGTTAGACGATTCGCTCATGTCTCTGTTTTTGTGTTTGCTCACAACACTGTAATTGTGTTTTCCATCAACAGGCCAAGCCTATATATGGCGGGTGGCTGCTGCTGGCACCTGAGGGAACAAACTTTGACAATCCCTTGCACAGATCTCGGGTAAGAGGTTTCAGAAGTGTTGACTTTTGTTGGACTCCAAGATAATTGCATTCGGAAGTGAGCATTGTTTTTGGCATTCCTATTTCTAATGATTTACAAAACGTATGAAAACACATTTTTATATCCATGGCAGGAAACTAGTTTTGTTCACCCGTAATCCATAGCTTTGTAGCAAGACAAGCTTATCTTTAAGGCACAGGGCGTAGGATGTCGTGACATCTAATTGTGAAATTAATAATGAATACCTTAGCTTGCCCTCCCACGCATGTAATAGAAGCCATGCTGGCCTTCACTTATCATTCAGACTGAAAAGGTGTTTAGTATGTCCAGTCCATGCTACTGCTACTGTTGTAAATCTAATAGGCTAATTTTAGGGTAATAAAACCAACGGTTTGATTACACACTGATAGAAGCATCATAGTCAAAATCGTTCACACTGCATCTTTAAACATCTATGAGAAAAATAAAGCTTAATTCATCTGACATCTGACAAACAGGGAGGTCTGCATTGTGGCCTTGGAAGCCATTTGTGGACTTAGCAGTTTCCTGTGGGAGGCTAACAAGACACCCTGTTTTCAGGCAATAATGAGCCTGATATTGACTTTGTATCATGAATCCCACTCCCTTAGCATCATGTTACGGGAGCCTCGCTGGGTCGCACCACTTCCTTTATCAGCTCCAGGATTATGCTGCGGTGGTGCATCCCAAAGAGGAGTGAGTAGGGAGAATGTGGGGGAGGAGAAGGGAAAAGTCCCAGTTCTCACAGCCACATTGATGGATTCCATATGGGGGTTTTGGGGGGAGAAAAAAGCACCTCTGGATCCTTCAGCTCAACTGCTGTCAACAGTTTGCTGCTGCTTTGACATCATAACTCATGTGCGCTGCCTATTCTTACTATCAGTTTTTCACTGTGGGGGTATAATTGGCAGCCTGTACGTTGTGCTGAGGTGAGCAGTGTTGGTCAGTCTTTTCACTGACCGACAAACAAATGAGAGGGAGAGAAGTGCTGATGCAAATGGTGTAGTCATGTTTAGGATCACTTACTGTGTTAGGTTGCATGTATGTTGCAGAAACATGAAGGGGGAACGGCATTATTGATCTTTTGTAGCTTATCGATATGACAGGCAGTTTGATATAGGGTCAAAATGATAGTGTAAGAAGCATAGTATGTGGAAAAAGATCAGTGAAATCTTTGATTTGGACCTTCTCGTTACTGGGATATCAGTTTTATTTTCCTTATCGAGATTTTGCAGGATAACATGTCATTGTCAGATATCAGTTTCCATTCTCAATCAATTTACCTGCGTGACCTGCATCTACAGTATATGTGGTCACAACATCAGGGTATTTCTTATCCATGTCCTGTATCATGTAAATGTCCCCTTTCCTTGTTTATTTCGGAGGGAGCATATCTTAAACAAAATCATTGTGAAGTCTCGCCAAAGTTATGATGGTTCAGTGTTGTTGAAATGTTGGTTCTGTATATGCAGGAAGGGCCACACAGTATTTGTTTGTTACTGGGAGGAAACTGTTTACCAGAATTACCATATATCAGTATACAGGCCAGTTTGCTGATACAGTTTTATAGGCATGAGTCCAACTGGGGAGATTTATACTCTTCTGCGAATCAGTCTTTCTCTTCCATGTTTGTTTGTCTTACTTTTATCATGCATCCTTCAGATTCTGAAAAATGGTAAAAAGAGGGATTTAGGGCTATGATAGCCATGGCATACATGTATATTGCATAGTGTTTTTTGTGTCATCATGCAACATATAGCAACATCCATGCTGTGTCAAGTCAATAATTCAGCCCAAATTACTTAAGCAATCTTACTCATGGAATCCTGAGTGTAGTGACCATATCATTAATGCTAGACTTTCTCTTACTCTTGCACAGAAATGGCAGAGGAGGTTCTTCATCCTCTATGAGCATGGGTTACTTCGCTATGCGCTGGACGAAATGGTGAGTCAAAGCTTTTTTTGTAACTCTTTTTATATCACTAAGTAACTTTAAATCTTCATAAATGATACACTTCATATTCTGTGAATAAACTAAGTTGGTCCCATTGAAAACATTGTCTAAGCAATGGAAATGTCTTTCAACCTTAGTGTTATTCTGAAGTGTTTCTATTCCTTGTGTCTTGGTTTGAGTCCCTGCTTGGGGAATGTAGTGGGCTCTCCGCCAGGTGACCAATTACCACAGTGTTAACGCCTGTGCTTTCCTACATACAACAGACTATTTAGTGAGTGTGTTAAACCCTGAGCTAACTAGTGCCGTGGTGTCAAACGGAATGAGGTGACAACGCTTGGTGTTGATACTAAAAGTCATGTGCTGAGCTGTGTGTGTTTGTTTTAGTGGATAATGCATTGTGCAATAGCCCCATGGCAAATTCCTGTTCTGAGGAAGAAAAAAAACTTGAAAAACAACTCGGAGGCAGAAGATTAATGTCTTTAATTAATTGAATTGCTGCAGGTAACCAAACATCTTTACAGTAATGAATAAATCCAATTATGTAGACTTTGTTGGTCACTTGTCGGTCACAAATGTATACATAGCTTATCAGACCTATATATAGTGCTTCATGTGTACACTGTATATGTATTGACCTATATCAGTGATTGACAGCGTTTTTCTAAGCATGGGATGTACTTTGAAACAAAGCGGAAGGAGTTGTAAAAGAACACACCCTTTGTTCTTTTAAACCTTTTACTACATTTGAAATTGAAATATATACTATGTCAATCCTACAAGGATCAGTCATTTTTTTTCTGAGGCTGATTGTGATCTGGTGTTTGCTGTAAAGGAAGGACAGTCTATGCAGTAACAGATGCAGAGCTACTGTTCTTTTTTTCCTCATGTGTCCTTCACTGTCATTATATTCACCCTATAGAAATCTGCTGCGTGTTGAGTGGCTCGTCTTCTTTTGCATCCAATGTAAGGAACCATCTGTCGTATCCTGGCAACTAAGTCTACAGCAAAAATGAATCAAATGTTTTTATCATCTCCTCAAACTGGAGCCAATAAATAGTGTTTGGAATGGAGGATGATGACATGATGAGAAAGATGGCTGATGTGTTTACAGGAAAAGACAAAGGAAAGAGGAGGATGTCTCTCCTTCTATTCGTTGCTCTCTTTTGGATGTCACTCTTCATCTTTTCATCTCGTCTCTGAATGACGGATCAAAAGGAGAGGGGGCAGCAGGCTCTGGAGCTGGAAATATCAAGTGACACTAAATATAGACCTACACTTGCTGCAATATCCACATCAGAATAATGCGATTTGTGTTGAACCAGCCACTGCACAAACTGTTTTAATAATCATGCAGATAAATTAGGTTGCATACATATACAGCATAGGCTGACAAGAGTGGTTTAATGTTTTATTCTAAACGACATTGGGTCAAACCTAAAGACAACCGGCCTTCGCTGGTGTAATATTGAGCCTGACCACATCAGAACCCCCATCCAAGAACACTGGTTTGGGCTGTAGATGAGGAGGTGCCCCTCTGTTTTGCTCTTGGTCGAGTTTTATGGCTCTCGTGTCTTGGCTCTAACCAAACCCAGATGGGCTGTGGTCCCAACCTGCAGGATGTGGCATGGCTCCGGGGGAATGGAATGGGTTAGAAAAAGCCTGGGAGAGATCACAGCTCTCTGAGCAATCGATTTGGGGTTGCCCACCTACGGTGAACACCCAACACGATGCAACGCTGCCATTAAGCAAGAGACCAGTAGTTAAAAAGAAGAAAACCTTGCTGCAGTATGAACAAGATGTAGTGATGTAAGAGGAAAAGTGTTGTGTAGCAGATTGAAAGGATGGAGAGGGTGAACAGCTGAAAATGTTGGCCTGCATAGAACATGTGCTGCCAGGCATGGATAATGTGTTAGTGCAGCTATAGTGGATCGTTCTTGGCATGAGCCTTAAAAAATTGAGGTGAAATGCGTCAATGTTCACTGGGTTTTAACAGTGTATCGTTCAAAATACACAAACCCCCTATCAATTTGGTCTCCAGCGTTTGCTGAACGTTCAAGTGAGATTCTCCCAGAGACACCTAGTGCAGTTATTTCAGTCGTGTTGCCAAGGCAACGCGTTTTGTCCCTTTTGTGCGACTACAGTTGACCATGGCATCTGCAGCATGGAGTTATTCTCTATTTTGTGGAGAGCTCTGGCGGTCTCTGTCCACACTGTGGGGAAACAGGGTAGAACCCTCTGGAAGCAGAGTGCAAGTGTGTGGGCTGAGGTTTTCTCTGGGCTCAGTCAGACGGTGTGCAGTCCACCTTCTCTACCCTGCATGTCGAGAAAAATATCAGATACAGCAATGGCACAAATGTTCAAGGGCTGGATTGGAAAGACTTATTGTTTGTGCTGAGCTGCACATGTTCCTGTGTGTGTCCGCGAGAGGAAGAATGCACCTGGGTCTGAGGGTGCTTGACTGCAGACGCCATGTCAGACACAGGTGCTGCAAAGAGAAATGGTAGTTTTTAACTAGCGTCAGCCTCAGCAGTATTTTGTTGATTTCGTTGAAATCGTTTGGACGTGAAAAACTAACGGGACCACAAGTCACCCCTGGTATGCCGGGGAAATATATTCTTGTGGTGTGATAAGCGCACGTACAAATGGACAGAATCCATTATCACCTTGTGCTGCAGGCAGGTATGTGGGTGTAAAGAACTCTCCAGCTCCACAAAGCCACTTAGATGACATCAGTGAGAGTTAAAATGATCACACCCACACTCTAATAACTACTTTGCTCCATGCTCCTGGAGGTCCTGCACAACACCTAGCTCTCAGTGACCATACACTGACCTAATTAGAAGCTCCTCGTGCTAACACAGACTTGCACACACACCTTTCATACCCTCATGGAATGATCGTGGCTTATTTGAACAATGTCTCAAACTCTGTTGCGGTCTGAGCTCACACTGAATCATAGCCTCACTCCTCAGTGAAATGACTGCAATTGACACCGATTTTAAACAAATGCACCTCTGATCTGCTTTGATGGAAGTTGTGTCCGTTAGGATGCTATGATATATATATGTACTCTTTGTGGCTGATATCTCAACCTTGAATGATTATAGTAAAACTTTTTACAACTTGGCATAGCGTTTTATAGGGAGGTCACCATGGTAAGATTGATCCATCGCTGAGCTCCACAGCATTGCATTTGTTGTTTTCCTCTTCCTGGGTGTTGTGACCAGCACCTTTTTGACATCAGACTTGGTGCACTGGTCTGTGAAAGAAAAAGAGAGCAAGGCACACTAACCATTGAAGACTGGAAAGACATTTATCTCCTTTTTATAGCGAGTTCAAAAGTCCTGGTGACACATGTGTGAAAGAGGCTTCAGTTTTCATGACCTCCTCAGGTTCAGAAAGTTTTTAATGACTGTAGTTGGTGGATGGCAGTTTGTCCTTATTACGTTTCGAGGCTGGTGCTCAGAACAGACTTTGCACTTTGTGTTCTCATGCTGGTCAAGTTAATGCCTTTGAGTTCAGGCTGAACAAGCACAGTATACCTGTAAATAAACCAAGGCTACCTATTGGGTTGCATTACACAAAAGGCCCATTCAGAGACATTTGAATTGCATTTGCTTTTACACTGCATGAACTGCAGTCCACCCTCTGCATCACGGCTATAATCGTTGTTATTCTGACAAGAACATGATGTTCTCTTGATGATTCAGCTGTTGAAGTCATTCCTATTTCCTCTTAGCTGAAATAATTTCCTGTTTTCTGGAATTTAAATAGTGGATGCCTGCCCCACAGCACTGTCCAAGAACAGAGATTTGTCAGTTGTCCTTTCATTTCCCACACATTGGTGCATTCCTCAAACTCAGCGCTTCCTCCCCTCAATCCCTCGGACGTGATCATATACCACCTCAGCCTGTTTGCCCTTAGATTTCAGAGACCCTTTGACAGGCTGAAACACGCATAAACCCTCTCCCTGTTCTACCTCAGTGAAACCTGAAATTAAGGGCTATTTCTAGCCAGTTTTTAAGAGCTTTTGTCTGTAGGTTTGGGAATGAGAACTGCCTTCCAGAGGGATGGATGGATGAGTGGGCAAGGCCTCTGATCTGTGCTATTGCCTCCAGGCACTCTGCATGAAGGGAGCAAGAAGAGACTGACCACCCCACCCTATCAAATTAGGGCTACTTATATGGGGGAGCACCTATCTTCCAGCCATATCTGGCCACGAGTGAAGAGAAGTAAATACAGCTGAGTCTGTGCTACACTAACAAAATGGAGGATTGAAAAGTGGTTGGGGATGAGGTGAATCAAGGACTCTGCTTTCAGCCTTGCATTTAAGTCGTGCGGCTTCCCGGATTTTTCTGGAGCGGCCAAATATGAGAATGCAAATTTTGTAGTTGGTTTTCCAGTGTCATCTTTCAGAAATGTTCCAGCCTGCCAACAGAATGTCTGTAATTGTCCAAAGAGCTGAACTTTTAGTTTCCTATAAAGTTTCTGATGTGTTGAGGATTTTGTTTACTTTGTGTGGGTCTTGGGTGAGGCATGTGTTGGTGGAGTAGTGATATGGTGCGTGAGAGTCTTCTTTAACCCCTGCCCTTCCTTCCCTGTGGTTCCAGTAGGAGCTGATCTGCTGGAATGTAAACAGCTATGGATTACAGTGGGGTCACTGTTCCTATTGCACAAAGCCACAAAACCATGGGAACAGCCATTATTCAGCTTGTAATCATCAGGGTCTGCAACACTGTTTGCCACTCAACCTAATGGCAACCCCACATCTTGAAGATGTCAGCCAGGATAGTATTTAGAAAGAGCAGTCCCTCGTTTTTGTTTTTGTGTGCTGAGATGAGGAACATCCCTCCTCAGTGTCGGGACTGTAGAGTTCAGCTCTGACCACGATGAGCTGCAATG
>JAFBJT010108035.1:60541-76992 GCA_016785325.1 Chascanopsetta lugubris | reverse complement strand
CTTAGAGGGGATGCGTCTCAGGACTGTTGTATTGAAGTGTCCCTCTAATAAGTGAGGAAGACACATTTTGATTTCAAGATGGGTCCTTCCTCTGAGTAACTCATTTTCTGATCATTCTTACGTTTTAGGACAACAAGTTAAATATGCAAATGTGCAAACAAAATGGTCGAACAATCAGCATGCGGGTTATTTATAGCTCTCCAAGAGAGTTATTTGATATCCAGAGACTCTGCATGCACTGTCACAGCATCTACTACAATTCTAGTTGTGCCGGGAAAGGGTTCTTCATACAGGTATGTGACGCTCCCTAAAGCGCCTGTGTCAAACTTGTGGCCCGCGGGCCAAATGTGGCCTGCAAGATCATTACATGAGGCCCGTGAGAGCTTAAAGGCATATGATTGTCTAACAATAAAAGCCTAAAGCAAACATTGCCCATGGACTTTTTATGTGTAGCAATATATTCAGTGTGTAACAAGTATGGAAATGCATATGCAATATTTGTAACTTAAATGATAATACATGTGAGGACAGTCACTTTGCAATATGTTAAGTAGTACTCACGTTTGGTTCCACAATTAAAACCGGCCCCTTGAGAGCAACCATGACTGATGTTGCGGCCCCCAGTGAGAATGAGTTTGACACCCTTGTGTCCACCCAAGTGTCCGTCTGTTTTTCCATTGTTTCCATTTCCATGTTTCTCCATAGTCTTTCAGAAGGTTTGGGACGATGGATGCTGCTCCATATAAAGGCTTAAAAAAAGTAGTCGAGTGTGAAGATGGGCTGCACCATGAACATCTTACTGATTGATTGCACTTGCAAATAGCACTGACAAAAGTCATCAGAAGTCGGGTGAAACTGCTGAACTTGCTCTTCTGGTTTGTTGTTGATCTCACATGTCATAACCTCATCATGAGACTTGTTTTTTTTTTTACAATGTCACAATTTTGACTTTTATGATTGTCTTTGCCTAGAGATACTTTGAAGAAACAAGACTCTGCTTTGTGGGATAAAGCATCATCTGTCTGAGATGTCTCACCATTATTCTGTGCTCAACATTGTAATTTCCTCCTTGGTCTTCCCACTTTTCATCTGCGTCACTTCATCACTCAGTTTTCTTGTGTGCCCCTGATGTCTCCACCAGAATTGATGTCAAGTATGAGTTTGCTGCGACTCTAATGTGTATGTGACAAGCAGCTGGGTTATTGAATATCAGATGCTGTGGCTCTCCATCTTTCTATCTTTCACTCCAGGGAAGTAACCTCAGTCATCTGACATTCACCACTTATGTGTCTTTTGTATCTTTGATGGATTATCTGGTCTTGACATGTTGTCATCTGGATTTCCACTGGCTTCAAATTCATTTTTCGCCCAAGTTACGTATTTACTATCCACCAATGTTCAAGTGAAAGACAATTCCTGATAAATGTGCTGACACAAGTTTTTCATGGTCAAGATGAATGAATCTCGATGTTGCAAATCCACTGCAGTGTGAGCTGGTGCCTAAGGTGTTGAACAGTTTTACTCACTCTTCTACAAATTTCACTCCGTCCCACAGTGCAGGTGTGCAGCACAGAGAGCTTATTGCCAAGGTCTGTGCTTGTCCAAATATCAAGGGGATTAATTAAAAGTCAATTACTCAGCGAGGGAAAATTGAGAAAGATTAGGGCTTTCTGTGTGAATCCGGCCCCTTGTCTTAATATCCAATGCCCTTTCATCTGCGGGGGTGGTAAATGGACCTCTGTCCATGTATTTATACCGAGTTTAAATGTTGTTACTTATGCAAAATTAATGAGCATTTTAGTTGCACCATATTAATGTGCACACCACAGCCTAATGCATAATTAAAGATTGCACAAATAATGGAACATGCTCATTGTGGCTTATATTAATCCAGTGGAAGAAAATTTGAAATAATGGAAAGCACACGGCAGACTGGACACTTTGTTTCCACGTGTCCCCCCCCCCCCCCCACATATATACTCAAAAGTATTCATGTCATCTTCTCTTGCTTATCTGGTCATCTGGGTCCCGGGATATTTCTACCAGTACACTTTGGGCCATTAGTGGTGTCAGTGTCAGGGCCAGTGACACTGCAGCAGCGTCCAAGTGAGGTTCAAACCAGTGACCTTTGATTCCCCAGGGGACTGCTCTAACCACTGGCCCACTGCCCCCCCCCCCCCCCCCCCCCCCATAAGTATTCATGTAAATATAAATGACATTGAATGCACATGCTGGTACTTTAACAATGGAATCTTTTTGACACATAATCAGTTTGTAATTGAGATGATGCAGAGAACATTTAAATATGAGAAGGCAAAAATTAAAACAGAGTTTCTGTATTCTTAAGATTTGGGAGGGAAACGTCACAATATATTTGATTTATAAAAAGGCCAAAAAAGCTACATAATGCAATTTAATATATATATATATAACATAATATAATAATATATAAAATGTATATTTTTTCTATTCAATCATAGCTTTTCATTCATATGTAATTTTAAAAGGTCAACATCCAATCCACTTTATTTATAATGAGGAATGGTATAACTTTGAAAATGTTGTCAGCAGCGTTTCAGAGCTACATCCTATGCATATGTTTGTTTATGTCATATTTCAGACTGCACTGCTGTAGCTAATCTTATCCTGAGCTGTGTCCATGTCAGCTGAGACAGACAGCTTATTGTCATCGTCCTCTGCCCTGACACATGCCCCCCACATCTGTCCGATTGTGTCATCACTCCTCCATGCTGTGACTTCCACCTGACGTCCAGACAGTCCTCAGCCTCCCGCGAGCTGAATAATCAACATCCTGTCAGTGCACTGCCAATATCCTCCTCACACAAAGTGGACATGGACCCACACATCTGTATACACACACACACACACACACACACACACACACACACAGAAAAATAGATCTGCACAGTTACTGTCTGAGTTTAAATTATGATATTCTAACAACATGGAACCGTTAACAGTGGACATTCTTGGTCTAGTTTGCAAATGGTCAAACCAAAAATATTCAGGAGAAACGAGGCATTTCAGAGTAATGATGTCTGGGGGAAACCAGATAACAGTATAAGTCACTCCATGCCAGATCAAGATGTTTATTACACTCTCCTGAGAGACTGTCACCTAATGGAAACATGAGAAACAAGATGGCAACTCACGACACAAAACATGAAACTTGATGTCACCAAATCTTTCACATTGAACCTTTACATGAGAAACTTAAACATGTTATTTTCATTTCATATCAGGACAATGTATCTGTTCTTAATCCACATTCTGTCTATAGTGCATTTGCTTACACAGGAGTCAACCAATAGTTGTTGATTTTCTCACACAACAAAAACTTCTGAAGTATCTTGTCCCAGCACTTGAAAGTGGGACATCATCACAAGACTCAGCACTGCCACTCGCCGCCAGAAACAATTCTCCAACAAACCCATAGATTAAACTCTTCTCTTGCTGCCCAATGGCACCATAACAGCCAATTTCCAAAGCCTTGTGGAAGCCTCCTCAGAAGGGAGCAAGCTGTTACAACTCCATAATGCCCTTGGATTTGTAGAGTCACAAACGGGCGTACTGTTTGTCTCTGTACATAGTTCATCTATCATCATACATTTTTGCAACCCTTCAGCAACAAGAGCTGTCTGTTCGAAAAATGCGTCATGAAATCTGCTAAACAATGCATTCTGTGTGAAATCCAAAACATGCACGAATAAATCTGAAAAGCTTCACCTTCCCAGTTTGTTGTCGATAAGGAACAGCATGTGGTGTGAGTTGCTGCTTTTATCTCAATTGTATTTTGCCACTTTAATTGGTTGCCCTATGGCAACAAGCATATTGGACCTTCATTGTCATGGTTACAGTTAACGGGCAGTGTGCACTAGCTGCAGTGTGACAATGTTAAGCACAGAATTGCTGACAAACCAGACTGGTTAGGCTCAAAAACTTGGTTATGTTTAACGAAAGATGGTCATTTCTTTTAAATATAAGAACTTTGTTCATAATGGAACACATTTAAAGGTGCAGTGTGTAAGGTTTGGTGACATCTAGAGGTGAAGTTGCATGTTGTATCCATCACCTCACCCTCACCCTTCTGAGCATGCAGGAGAACCTATAGTAGACTTCAGTTGTCATTAAAACCCAAAAGATAATTAGTACGTCCACTCTGGGCTACTGTAAAAACATGGCGGCCCCCGTAGAGAGTACCCACTCCTCATGTAAATTTACATTTTTGGGCTCATTTATGGCTAATGGAGAAAAAAAAGTAAATTTAGGTCATTGTGAAAATATCAGTATGTCATTGTTTTGTTAGATTTTTTTCTACCAAGAGAAGTGACAAACATGACAGAAATCTTACACGTTGCACCTTTAACATCAAGTTTATGGTAATAACAGAAATCTAGCAGCCTCTATTTGCTAGAGGTCACAGAACAATAGAAATATTACAAAAGGCTGGCAAATTGTTTTTTTGGTTTGTTTCCATGATCAAACAGTGTAATCCTTGTTATACCAATACACACACTGTCAGAGTGTTTTGTATTTTACTCATTTGCATGTGTGTGTTTCCATGCATACTTGATGTAGGTGGATGTTTGTGTGACAGGGGGTCGGTGCATCTGTGCTGCACTGAAGAGGTTACCAGGCCCAGCTTCTGTGCTCCATTTGAATTGTCCCATGTGTTTTGTGCACTGAACCTGGGTCCATGCTTTCCACCTCTGCCACTGATCCAGCAATGACAGCGTCCACCCCCCCACACCCTTGTAAATCTCCAGTTTCCCTGCAGCTCCCCTGGCGCATGGCCACAGCTGTGCCCCAGGAACGGCAGCCCCTGTGGATGTGCACTCGCTGGCTGTCAGCTTCCGCAAAATCCACCATCCAGCTTCCATCTTGGAAGCACAAGTGCTGCCACTTCTGGCAGTGATCTCCATATGTTCTCTCACTGTGACACTTGCACAGTGGCTTAATGTTGCCCTTGTAAGACTGGCACAAATGAACTAACCCTCACTACAACCATGGGAGGCAGAGACAGAGATGACAGCTATATCTACACTCTATTCTGACAGCCAGTGTCCCAGAGTCCCTCTGACCTTAAAAAACTCCATTCTAGACCACAGAGGTCATCGAAAGTACTGGGTTAAACTTTTGGGTTCCATAGTCAGACTTTGAAATGTCGAGATACACATCAAATTCCACGTTTGAATTCCTTGTCTATTTTTCTTGCCCTGTTCCAGAGAAAGAAGAAGTACAGGGTCCATGAAAAAGTTTCTGAAGTCTGAAAATAATTTGGCTGTTGCTTTGATGAGTTGTTGCACTGCAAATATACCAACATATGACTAGGCAGTGATTCAGTGGTCAGAGCAGTTGCCTTTGGAAGCAAAGGTCACTGGTTCGAATCCCACTTGGCCTCGACACTGATACCCAGAATGGCTCAATGTGTACTGGTAGAAATATTGTATATATAATATCTCTAATTCCCAGACGACTGGTTAAGTGGTTGAAGATGACATGACTATGTTACATGTTCCATCGAATGAGTCATTTGTAGTAAAAAAAAAATAAAAATGCTGTAAACGTTTATAAATAGAAGTCTTACATCAAACCAAAGATGGACATTTTTTGCTTTGTGAAGTTACCAACACAACAATCCTGCTTTACTCATTTATACCACTTTTTCACCACTAGAGTGAGTCATGAACCACTACTGCACTTACTCTGTGGTATATCACCTCATGTACTCTACTGTATATGTCCGTTTCAATGTGATTCTCGTTGGCTTACTCCTTTCAATTGTTTATAGAAGGCTTTTGTTTATATCTCAAGATCGGAAGTTGGACAGCCTCTTAACGTAGTGTTCCGTTGTTTAGTGTAATGAACCCTCAGAGGAAGTTCAGCGTGTGTAGTAATGCCTTCATTTGATGAAACACAATTATACCAAGGAACCACACTGCTGCCACACACAAAACCAACAACTAAGACAAGTTGCAGAACGATAGGCAACACTGTAGACTAGCGATAATGACACTGATTGCTACATTCGTTGTATTTTCATGCAGCGTTCGGAGGAGTTGTTTACAAAAATGTACCCGCTTTATGTAACAAAAACAGGTAATAGCGAGATTGCGAGTTTCATTGGAGGATACGAGTTCTAACACAATACTGCCATCTGTTGTTGATAAATGGAACTGTATAAACATCATTTATTTGATGGTTTTAGATGGTGATTTCCAGTTGGTCCACTAACAGGACCGGTTGCCTCATCATCTTTGTCAGCACCACTTTATTTCGGATTTCCATGACAATGTTAAAGATCAGAGACAAAACAGTCTCCACCACTTATGGCAAGGACATAAGTAGGATTGTTGTTGTTTTAGTTGATAGACCAAACAGTCAGGTCAGTCAATACTACTATCTGTTTATATCCTGCATCCTCGAGGATTCGATGATGTTTTACATTTGGTCAGCAGAAACTGTTACATTAATAAAAGAGACATGTTGTCTTGTTCCCAAAAACCAGTGAGCTGTGCCATCTTCATTATCTTATATTTCTGATACCTGCCCAAACCAAATAGAGGTGAAAGAACAGACAAATCAGCCAAGTTGATCATAATAAGTTTTACCGTATTTTTTTCCCCCCTTCGCTCCAATAATTTGTGTTCATTCTTTCAGGGACAGTTGTCACATACACTTCTGTGCTGATTACATTACAGTACATAACTCACATTACATTAAATATACAGACAAGTGAGAAGAAGCAGATGACGCCATTGGTCCATTGTAAATGTGGTTTCAGACTCACTCCAGGTACCGTGTTTACGGTCTCACTGTGGAACTACAAACTACCAGTGAATCTCTGAGGTGACAAACACTTTGATATTTTATCATGTGACAGCCATCATCAAGTGTGACTATTGAATGATAACCTCCATCTTATCTCCACACACATCATATTTGATGAAATGTGTGAATTTACATCAGGGGCTGTGAGAATTGTGTGGTTGACCACAATCTCACATTAAATTCATGGTAAAACACACATGTATAAGACATCAAGTACCAGAAAGTAGGGGCTCTCAGAGGTCACTTATAGTGAAAATAAGTTTAAAATATCAAAAATATTCAAATGTACTTTTGCTCTACTAAGATGTTTTAATTAGAGCCTCATCATTGATTGTTCTTTGAGGAGAAGACACTTGATGGATTTGATGGATCATTTCAGGTGTTTGATGATCTTATGTTACATAAATAGGTTGCATATATACTTTAAATATGTAGGCACTTATAATCCAGAATTTTCCATTGACTGTTCTTGCAGGAGGAGACAGAGAAGAGAAAATGGAGTAAGAGGAGCAGCACCAGAAGTGTGAATGTGGACAGATGGACAGGGAGTTTTTTTCTGTTTAAACATCATCACCATCCTCATCATCCATGTCAATCTCATCCGCCGGGGACCCGCTGCTCAGTGGGAAGATGATGTCTCCACTCCACAGAGAGATGGCCATCAGGGACTCAACTCTCTGCTGCAGTTCTTTTCCCCAACAAAGTAATAAACACCATCCTTCCCTAACAATGCGCAGCATCACAGCCACGATCAACAGCTCACTTTAATCAGCGCCCATTCCCAGCCTCTCTTTATAAAGCTATTTTTGTTCCTTAGGGTTGGGACGATGCATCCCAGCTCAATTATCTCCAAATATTATGTATATGCATGTTTGTTTGCTCTGTTCAGAATGATGCAAACCGCCCTCGTCAACCACGGGATTGAGAGGCAACCAATTGTTTAGTGTCAGACATTGAGAGATGATTATCTAGGTGAGGGACTATACTCATCCTCAGCTGCTAGGAAGTGTCGTATTGATTGGCCATCGGGGAGCTAATAACACAAGGTTATCTACATGGAGCATGAGACAGTCTCCCTACTTAATACAGCACTCCTATCTAGATTGAATTTGTCCTAGCACTGAGCCCGGGTGCAAGGGAAGGGTGTACGTCTTCTAAAGACCAACAAAGGTCACACTATCGTTAAACCATCTATGAGGATGTGGTGGGATTATATGATGTGCCATCATAACTCTGTTTTATAGTTTTACCGGAGGCCTCCATACTGCTTGTATTGATCACTTGTATAAAGATCATCTGATTGATCACCGATATATAGAATGGTTGTTTTGTAGGACTGCACAGTAACAGCAACATCTCAATGCTTGGATGCAATTGGGAAATCGTATTCGCCCTTTAACATACTCAAACACTGAATTTATCGCCTAATACACCCTACACTTAACCCCAAGATAAATGACTCACCTACATTGCTATCTAATGGAGATTCTTGGTTTTAATGTTTTATTTTACGATGTGGAATAATGGAATGTGGCCCGCCCACCTCAAAAGTACTACAACCAATTTGGTGTAATTAATTTCTTTAAATTTAATTTCATGTGCAAAACAAAACTCCAGCGAATGTAATTCTAGGGTTGATTACATATTGCTGATTGGAGCAAGGTAAAGTGTGAGCAGCACCTATAGGCGGAACTATTGACACGGAGACAGATCCGCCCGGGAGGTGTCAAAATTGGGCCACCAATGGTTGGCTATGTGTTACTACATGAGGCAAGCACCTAGTGCCTATTGTCTATCCATCTAATTGTGTCATTTGCTGTCACTAACAAGCACAGAGTCACATCACGGTTGCCTTTCAGTGATCTGTCGTCAAAACAGAAATCACAGTGACCCACCATGTTAGTTTCCTTGATATTATCAATCTCTGAGGGAACCTTTCTCCAAAGCCATCAGCATGACCTCAAACCCAACGTTCTCAAGCCACACAGCAGGTCATTCCTTCCCCCAGTCTCTTCTTCCAATCTCCCAACAGAGGGGGTAATATAAGAATATGGAAAAATTCAGGGAAAAAAATGACTGGCAAGCAGATGGTCAGAAAGAAACAACAGAGGTGGCTTGTAATCTGAATTCTTCAGGTGTGTGGATGTGTGTGTGAGAGAGAGAGCTTAACCCAACCTGGGGCGAGTGGAGTAATCGTATAGCCGGGATAATGGTCAGTCTGTGTTGGAGTGCTCCATTGTTTCACGGGCTAAAAACAGCAGGACCGTGGAATAAAAGATTACCCGAGCACAGTTCAAGGTTTTCGTGGGGAAATACTCTGGGGAGGCCGAGCGCACTGCGCGCACGAAAGATTACATTTCAGTCCCTGGCTCCCAGTCAAAAGTTCACCAGATGGAACAGGAAATTGTGTCGCTGTCAGTGAAAATGCGCAGAGAGAAATGTAAATGGCCCTCCCAGTAAAAGACGCCTCATATGCAACCCGGTTGTGTCCCCTGGGCTCTGCCTGTCCACTACGTCCATCTTGTGTCAAATACATGATTTTAATTCTGGGTTTGGTGGTTTTAGTGTTGGTGACGTGTGTGTGCAGGACGCTGTGAAACTATGTGGTGACAGCAAGCAGGATATGCATATATATGGAATGTAAATAGTTTATAACAACAACTCAGTGATCATTATAAAAAAAAATGTGACACGGTAGTATAATTGTTTTATCTTAAGGTTGGTTTATAAGTTAATGTTTGCGTGAAGAAGATAATAAATACTGTATTACAGACGTCAATTAAAAAAAACATGGATAACCGGGTGAATATGAGCGACAAATAAACAGTCAATAAATTTGCAATATCAGTTCAGATATTTTAGCGAAACTTATCTATGATCAATATCATGGAAATCAAATTGTGAAACTTCTCAAGGACAAAAGGAGGGGGGGGGGCAAAGCGCTTTAAACAAAACAGTCATACTCTGCTTAGCATCTATGAGTAGATGGGACATTGTGGGGTTCATTGTCTTGCCCAAAGACACCTCTGCGTACAGAAAGGGGGGGGGGGGCAGGAATCGAACCCCAAACCCTAGGGACAAGTCCTCTAACCCCCTCAGGCCACAGCTGTTTCAGTCATGTAAAGTCACTCAGACGGGGAAGAGGAGCGTGCATGTGTTTATTTGCCTTTATGTGATGATTCCCTCTCAGTAAATCTCATCCTACTTTCAATAGCATTTGTGCGCCGGTATGATTCTTACCTCATTTTATTTTCAAAAATCTCCATGAGTTTGTTTTTGACCTGTTATATCTACTAAATAAATGAATAAGTGAGAATCTGGACTGACCACACACACCAACTCACCACTTTGAAACACTTCATTATGTAGTGAGGGGGGAAAGCATGTTTGCCTTAAGCTGCAGAGGACACTGCAATGCCACGCATGGCTCACTCTGAAAAGGCCACTTCCACGGAGTTCACAACATTCAATAAAATTCGTTATAAGTTGCTGTCATTGACCACAGTGGGTAATCAGTATCTATTCACGGCTTTTAATGCAAGGAGCCTGAGTGTGTGAGTGAGTATGTATGGGAGGAAAACAAGAAGTGGCCTCCAAAAGGAGCAGTGTAGGTCATGTAGCAAATCAGGCTAGCAAGCTTCATTGTGAATCAGGTGTTCCTACTAGCGCTCCATCCAAAACGTGGAGAGGGGGGAGATGAAGAAGCAAGAGAGGGGAGTGATTTATCAATGCAAAGTTAATAACATCCATTTGAATCTAACTAAAAATCAATATTTCATTACCAAATTGTTAGCGGGAATGAAGAGGGATTGGGGAAGTTGGGGTGGCTGTGGAGGGAGGGAGGCACCGGGGAGTTCGATGGGGAAGACGGGATGATTCATGGCGCCATCAGGCTGAAAGAGGAAGGAGGGACGGAGGGATAGAAGGAGGACAAAATGGGATGGTGCTGGAGAAACTTGAAGGGGGTTTGCTTGCCCGTGACCTTGGTGCAAAATATCTGGAAGAAAATGAACGCAACTGTCATGTGCCCACATGTCAGAATAGGCTTATAAATCATACTAGAGAGAACAGATGTGTGTGTGTGTGTGTGTGTGTGTGTGTGTGTGTGTGTGTGTGTGTGTGTGTGTGTGTGTGTGTGTGAAATGCACCAATTCCATGAAGCAATACGATACTCTAAAACCCTTAAGCTAATTGCATAGGGAGATGTATTCGTGAGTTTGATCAGATTTTCATTCACTATATATTTGAAAGAAATGAAATATGGATAAATAACTGACCAACGTCATTTGTTATACATTGATATCTTAACAAACATCTGAAGCTGGTTAACCTGTAAAAAAAAATAGCTCTGTAATTCACTCAAATCACATGTGTGAACAATCACTATCAAGTATGTTGCATCTCATGAAAAACACTGAATTAAAAAACCTCATTGTGGATAAACCAGGTAGGATGAACTCAGACTGGTGCAGAGGTTTTGCAGCTGAATTGTCCCTCACCTCTTCCCTCCCTTCCAAGCATCTTGAGAGCCAATAGCAGCTTTCGTTTCACATCAAAAGTCAATAGGACGCTGGGTTTGTCCCTTATGGGCAACTGTAAATACATGGTGGTGCAACTTGGCAGCTACAATAGAACGGATTTGCTCCTGATGTAAATATGAAGGGTTAATTCTGGAGTAATAGAAATAAGAGTGTCAACTGACGTGATTATACTTTTTTTTTTTTTCAAAGAATAAATGGAAACCTTGTCAACCAAATACTGCAGACTTGAAGTTCTCTCTGCACCACTGGATGTTTATGAAGCTCTGTCCACAAAGTTAATGCAGACTGACGTGCAATGAGACAACAAAGCTCCAGTCTCACTGTTTTCCCATGTCCAACTGTATCCAACCTTTTTCACAAGTCCCTCTAATACCTTTCTGATGTGAGTAATGACTCTGCACCAAGGAAATCAAGTAGAAATGCTGATTAAAAACAAATCAAACGTAACATTTCTCACACAGGACAAGAAGATGTCTTCCCTCTTTGTGTGTTCAATTGGCAGCTTTTAATGTACCCGATAGAAGGTAGAGCATATGGGTGTTTACGCCGTGATTTATACAATGATGATTATATTCAGGTTGGCGTAATTAATTTTACAGAGACCATCACACTTGACATATATCACAGTGAAGAGAAAGTGAGGTGGGAAACAGCAGACGAATGATTAGAAGTGACAGCGTTTTCAGCTCTCTGCTAATTGACAATTTTCACATGACAGTTTTCATGGGCTGAAATCATCAGTATAGTGGTGATTTCCATTAAAGTGGCTTAATTGAATCTGTATTAAGATTTCCGAGCATGTGTGCAGGAAATCGCGTGCCTGTGTGGGGTAGAGCGAAGTCATGTGTGGGGCGATATGTGCTGCATAGAGTGAAACCAGGGGGACTTCAGACTCGGATACAGACGGACAGGCATCTCACTCAGAGTTGATTACAAGGCCTTAGTTTGTCAAACCCACGCCACCGTGCATGGCTATGAACAAATCAAGCTTGTTTGTCTTCACAACTCATCCTCGTACTCCGGCGAGAGGAAGCGCCTTTTTTTTTTGACAGGATTCCAGATTGCAGGCACATCAGGTGACAATTAAGACATAACAACATAAATTGTCTGCCGTCACATCCAGTTACCTTTCATTCCCTGATGCCTTTCTGTCCAAATCCGAAAAAAGAAACACACACACACACACACAGACGAACACAAAGTCAGAAATGGCTCCTGCATTATCCCCGGCCAAAGCCTGACAGTTTGCAGCGCGTTAAATTAACACCATCTCTCCCAACCACCTCCTCATCCCATCCACATTCACCTGTAATGAGCAATTAGAGTCAGATGGGCCCCATCTGTAAAAGTTTTTCCATGTTGCTTTTTTCCCTCCGCTTTTGTGAGAACCCGCTGCGACTCCCCTCACCCCACTTACCATGGCACATTTCAAACAATCCAAATATGGCACATGTGCTCTAAATAATTCAGCTGCTGCTAACATTAAACAACTGTTAACACGCTAGAATAATTAGTTATGCTTGCTTGACATGTTTGCATCTTTAATAATTAATGCATTTGTCTTAATTAACAACAGCAGTATTTTAGCCCGGTTGCCTCTTCCCCATGAAAATAAAGTAGAAAACAGGCAATTATGCCATAAATATTAATTAGGTGCCCTTATTAAAAACCCAGATAATGGGGCATGGAAGGATCAGATACATTCTAAAGGAAAGAGAGGAAATATATACAACACTTGTCCATCTTTCATTGTAAATGCATCACCGAGATTCTTTGTTCCTTGCTTTGGAAAACCAGAACCAATAGAAAAAAAACGTACATTTTTTTAAATTTAGAAATCAGTAAAACGTTACAGCTGTCGATGGGGGCCTGCTGATTAATGTAACAATTATGTTTAGGTTATTTAGCGGAATTATAAATGTAACCTCATTAATCATATTGGACCCTTTAAGCCTTTGTAACCATCTTTTATTATCACATGGGGAGTGTTCAATGCAGGGAAAGCAATATATTCAAATGAAAGGGGAAGAAATTAACTATTGGAAAAACAAAATTATATTTTTTAAAGAGCCTGCAATAACACCCGGCATTACTGTCACATTGTGAGCTATACACTGCAGCCAATTATCATAGCTACATTCCTGATATATCACTGTCACACATGAAAACCACTAATGTTCCTGCAAACCCAACCTGTTTGACTGAAATGTAGTGGAAAATGTAGCATCTCCGTGGCTCAAGAAGGCCTCGTGCTGGATTGAGATGATGTTGTGTTTAATTTTTCACGGGGGGTGTACTTGTTTTGGCTGAAAGAGGGACTCGACGTGAAAGCGCTCAGCCACTCGAAGATGAGCCAAAAATGCAGCTGTCAATGAGAGGAGAGACAGACGACAGGCATGACGCCCTGCGTGCCGGATGACTTTGGGAAGACTTTGACAGCCACCCAGGAAGAGAAGTTATTTTCCCTCCTATTTTTCTCAAGCTGCCGCGTGATTAAAAGCCAAATGAGTGACACTGCTCGACACCCCAAATCAGCCCACTGCATTAATATTTCACAGGGATGGCAGCTGTGTATCAAAATAACATGCGGCTATGGACAAGAGGAGGGGATGAGTGTTGGAACAGGGTAAAGATCCTTTGGTGGTATGGATACATGTCACTGATTGTTACGCTGTCAAAATCTGAGCAATGAAAAGACAAAATCATTTAAAAATCGGTATATTAAAAATATACATTGTAATAGAGTTGAATCCGAAAAGGTAATACACAGAGTTTATGAGAAGCTGTTTTGTAGACTTTATGCTATGCAAAGCTGACTGGCTGCTGGCTCCGCACTCACCGTAAACATGTGAGGGCAGAATCAATGAACTCACTCTCACCAAAAATAAAAGCATCGACGTCAAAAAAAACATTGATGTATAAAATAAGATGATTACCTACAAAGACCTGAAGCAGGGTGTCAATAGCTTAGCCAAATGTGGAAACATGTGATAATAGACCTGTTATGATAACGCACGCGAGGCACGGACCCAAACGCGCGAGACGCTCCAAAAGGCTTTAGAATATTTATTAAATAAAACTTCAAAATCAAAAATAAATATACACAAGGGCATTCAAAACAAGGCGCTGGATAAACCAGGATATCAATAATGGCGAACAAAATTTGACTTGAGTAGGAAAGGTATTAAAAAACTAAAGGCGCTGGGAAAAGCCAGGAATCAGGTTCACAGAAAAAACATGGAACGAGGACGATGACATGACAACAACAACAACAACAACGCACTGACAACAGACAAAAGCAGAGGGGAGGTTAAGTAGGGGAGAAGGAGCCAGGGCCACGTGTGGACAATCAAGGAATCAAACACAACGCAGACAAGACAGGAAACCCAAAACCCCTCACCAAAATAAAACAGGAAATGACATAAAACGTGAATAACTAAACGGGGAAACAAAAACTAACAACACATTTGACGACGCATAACAATACCATACTATGCCATTATATATCGGATTCATGATAAGTGATTGCTCAGCACAGGAATTTAAATCATTTTAAAACTTCTATTTTCCTCGTTTTACCCCAGAAAAACAAAAAAAGCAAAACTATACATCAGGGGAGTCAAATGTCCAAATCAGCAGGTGGATCCACAGCTGTAGTTGTTGTTGTTGTTGTTTATAGGTCACCATGCTACGATTATATTGGTCCGGCCCACTTGAGATCAAATTTGGCACTCTGCAGTTACACCATTAAAACTCTAGGGGGCATAGATTAGAAACTATGGAGTCATGATTGATCTTTTGGACTTTTTATCTAATTCATAGTTTGTTGTCTCTGTTTACTCTTTGTCCATATTCCTATTCGATTTAAAATTGCTGGGGTAAAGACTCAGGACCTGCTTGAAACAGAATGCTACCGAGCACAACCATTATGTGCTTCTTACAATCTTACCCTGAGATGCCTGCACTTTCATTTGTGGTGGCCACCAAAGCACAGCGGAGGGGTCTGTGTCTCGGCCTCAACACGACGGCATGACATGGGTTCAACACGTTCAACCGGTTCCAGTTCCCATTATGCTCAGTCAAGTTCCTACACAGCATCTCATGCTGGCTACTGATTTAAGAGAGGTGTCTTTCATTTCATCTTACTCAACAGGAAAGCAAATGAGCGCGAGAGCTCGGTCTGGTCTCCAATATAAAAATTTGTATGGTTTGGGAATGAACATATAATTGTGCACATCAATTTTCCAGATTCACCACACGCGGAAGTGGTACAAGGGCAAGTCATGCAGTTCACACTGACAGCAACAGTGATATGAAGGAGATGACACAAGGTTACAACGAGTCAATCGGGAGGTCAGGAATTAACTTCATCACTCTTATCTGGACATTGTTGCCGTGAAGGGGGAGATGGCAGTGGTGGGGGAATAACAGCCCTGAAGCACACCAGCCATCAGCAGTGGGGGGACAGCCTCAATTGGAAATGTCCATATTAGGAGATATGCAAATGCAGTTGATGGCGTTGTAAATTCGGTGGAGGTGACAGCAAACAACATCTCAGAGGCGATGATTAAAGTGTGAATGCTTAAAAAAAAAGGGAGGGGGAGGGGGGGGGTGTGCAATAATGATGGGTGCAGAGAAAAGAGATAACCATCGACTGAACCGACCCGGCAACACAAGCCCTGCGCTTCCAGCGCTCTGTGGCTTTCTGCCATCACCACTGTCAATAGCAGCCAGTCCTGAGCATGAGCCCGTCACTCGGCGCATTAGTGGACTTTCACCACCGCAAATTCACAACCACCGTTTCCTGACCTTCCGACCGGTGAGTGTCCTCCCGGCACGGCCTCCGCAAATTCAACCAGATATCATTATCGAGACCTCTGAACACATGCGGATATTGCACTGGAAAGGTTACAGGCGTTCAACGGTTGGGGGAAGTAAGGCCCGCGATAAATAAATATGCTATATATTAAAAATGAATGAATGGCATTTGAGGCTAGATGCAATGTGTGTGTGTGTGTGTGTGTGTGTGTGTGTGTGATTGCATGTGTGTGTTCAGAT
>JAFBJT010108035.1:0-36812 GCA_016785325.1 Chascanopsetta lugubris | reverse complement strand
ATTCTAAAATGTGATCACAAAAGCAAACACTGAACAATAAAGGTATTTATACTGCAAGATACCAAACAGTGACTCATGTAAAACAGAGATCAGAGAATACATGTGCCCCGAAGGAGCACTATCAGACTATGTTTGAGGTTTTTGGAGATCAACAACTAAGATCAATGTTAAGGCATACTCACTATTAAATTGTATGTTGAACATGAGAAGTCAAGTTTCCCCATTAAAGAGAACAGGATAATGAAATGGTGGATTGAAACAATCGGCTGATTGCCAGCATTTCTGTCTCCTTGGCTCATCTACAGCTGTGTCTCTTTACCTTCTACTGTTTTGAAAATTGAAAGGGAATTGTCAGTTGTTTTATGTAAACATGCTAGTCTTTTCTCACTCCTCATCCTCTGCCCATCAGCTTCATAGGGAATGGATGTTTGCATTTGACATATCCCTCTGCTATTAAGGCCAACCACCAGTGCTCTTAGCATTGATTGCTGAACATTCAGCAGAGTTCCATGACAGCCATGCAGACATAGTTGCTCACAAGTTTATAAAAAAAACCCAAGAATGTATATTATATTTTGTCCTATTGCTTTTCTTGTCAGTTGTGATCTTGAAATTGATGTGGAACTCCTGTCAAAGTGTCCAATAACTGATGGCTGTAGCATTTGTTCAGATTGATGTGAACACAGTTTGTGATTGAGGTTGAGATGCATCATCCTGTCTTCCAAACCACATTTGGAGGTGGTGTCTTTTCTCCAACACACATATTCATTGTCCATAAACCCCTTTCTAAGGCCACATTGGTTCAAAACAACTTTGTTTGGTGCAGAAATGATTTATATGTTTTTTGCATTAAGAGCAGGGAAATAGGAAGCAATCACTGGTGATCACTGAATAGGTGGAGATGAATTAAAAAAGGCGAAGAGCCTTATCTTGAGACCCAATTTCTAGCATGAACCTGGTTTCCAGTTTTGCCTTTCAGCCATTTAATGCTGACAGGGAAAGTAACATTTATTTGGAATTCAATAATTGTTGAACTAGAAGGCCAATCAGAGAGAGTATACCTCTGCTAAGGCTGATATCCTATTCCATCCTATCAAGGCAGTGTTTTCAATTAATGACCTAGACTGTGGTGGAGTACGATTTGGCCACCCACTGTTTCATATTGAGCTTTTTACATTTATAGCATCTCTCACTTGAACATTTGCTCTGACGTTGTATTTTATAGCTGTGTGCTGCGTCATTAGCATGTACACTTTCAAGTGTGTGCCGAATGTTGAAGTTGTTATGCTTCACGCACAGACCATCAGATGTCATTGTTTCAGCTGCCTGCAGCTGGGCCTTAACTCACATCAAGCGATATTCAATACAATTGTCTCATACGTGAGTGAGAGCTCATCTTTCTCTCTTTAGACTGTGTACCTGTCGGTTATGTGGGAAGTTCTGCATAGAAAGTGAAACTGAATTCCTGGACCTGCCCAAAATAACTGGGAGGAAAATTAGGCAGTGGATATGTTTTGACTTTTGTTGAGTTGCTCCAAATTGTCCACATTTCAGCAGATTATCCTGAAAGCTTTACCACAAAAAACTGTTTTTCCCTGTGCTGTTTGCTATTGTAAACATGAATCAGATTGTTTATTGGTCCGTCTTTAAAAAATACTACAAATGAGGGTATGTACACGGACTGTTGTTGAGAGGGAACCATTACTGACAGTTAAATAAATGCTAAGTTTTTTGTATGAGCTGCTGGAAGCTGTGGAACTGTTCCAAAAAGTAGTTTGAGGTTGTGTTAGAAAAAACACTGTATGTTGTTACTTTTAGTGGTAAAGTTCTGTGTTATAGTTAAATACCATCTACCTCATCCTTCCCCTCTAAGAATGTAGGGGACATGTGGTTGCCTTGTTGTCATAAAACTCGAAAGGCGCTAAGTTTGTTCATTCTGGGCTACTCTAAAAAGTAGGGGGTGTATCTTGGTGGCCTATGGAGACAGGGACCTGCTCCAAATGTAAATAATAGGGCTCATTGCAGGGTAATGAAAACAGCATCTAAGACATACATGTGATAATACAGTCAGAAAATGTTGTGTATCTGTCAATCGACATGACTTCACAGAAATAATTCACAGTGGACCTTAGCTCTAACTGACTGCAACTATCTGCCAGGTTTCATGGTTATCTGTTGGACAACTAATCGAGACAAATACAGCAAAAACATATTTTTTTGTGCTAAAGCTTTCAGGATAATCTGCTGAAATGTGGACAATTTGGAGCAACTCAACAAAAGTCAAAACATATCCACTGCCTAATTTTCCTCCCAGTTATTTTTATTGATGATTCTTAATTAAAGGTGCAGTGTGTGATATTTGATGTTTTGGTGATATGTGATGTTTTGGTCATGTTTTTCAACTCCCTACGGGGGGCGCCACGTTTTTACAGTTGTAAAAGTGGACGTACTAAACATCTTTTGAGTTTTAATGACAACTGAGGGTTACCACAGGTTCTCCTACACGTTGTCACCAAATCTTACGCACTGCACCTTTTTAAAATTCAAAAGCAGGAGTTGAGTCAAACTGCACAAATATGTTTTTGATGCAAGTATATTCATTAACAGAATGAAAAGGGCAGATCCTCAGGGTTCAGTGCAGCACGCAGACAGTTGGCAGTCTGGGTGCAGGCACCAAGCTTGCACGTGGTGCCTGCCAGAAGGAAAGAGATGAAATGGCTATTGGTTTACAGCTTATTATCTGATATCGGAGCAGCGTGCAGCTCACTTCGATTCTGAGCAAACATTAGGCTGATCATCTCGGGACAGCTGAAAACATGGCACTTGTTTTTAGACGGCTTAATAAAAGTGATTCGATTAGATTACACATTTTAGATTAGAAAGGTATCCCCCTCGGATTGGCCTCCTACTTGAGCGGGTACTGGGGAGACCGTGGGTTCAAAAATGCTCACAGCTCCGCTGGCCCACACACTAGGATCTGTGGCCTTCCACCGGCTGTGATGTGACTGTCTGTGTTCAGACCAGCAGAGAGGTGTGTGTGAGTGTAGGAGTGAGAGTGGCGCGCTGCAGTTTGCTGGCGCTGTCGGCCCATCCCCCACCCAGCTGGCTGCCTCACTGTTCAGTCAGTCCCACTGCTGTGTCTCCCTCACTCCCAGAACTCCCCCCTACACACACACACAAGCACATGCACACATGTAAGCTTATACACACTTGCTCGCTCTCTCTCTCTCTCTCAGCATTTACAGTAACAGATGTTTGTTTCGAAGCAATGGCTTTCAAAAACAAACTGACCAGTGTCTCATCTTTGAATCAGAAGTAATGTCCATCAAAACACCCGATGCATCACACTACCATTCCCCTGTGCTGTTTGTTATTGTAAACATGAATCAGATTGTTTATTGGTCCGTCTTTAAAAAAATACTACAAATGAGGGTATGTACACGGACTGTTGTTGAGAGGGAACCATTACTGACAGTTAAATAAATGCTAAGTTTTTTGTATGAGCTGCTGGAAGCTGTTGCCCCACAAGACTTGACTGATCAGTCACTATATTTATAGATAAGTCAAATTACAGTTGGACCTTGAATTGCCAATTTAATTGAACTTCCGTCTTTGTCCATAAGCACAAATTACAAGAGGGAAATTAATTTATTATTCTGAGTCTGTCACTCTAAGCTGCTGTATATGGTGATATGCCCCCTTTCTGCTCATCAGTGCTGAACTTATTTTCTGGTTGACTGGCTACATAAAGTACAAACAAACACGTTATCTACACTTAGCTAGCAACACACCCGTATCATGTTGAGCTCGTATTTGGAAAAGTTTCCGCCTCTGTACGTTTCATACGTGCTGTATATATAACTTTTTGTACAGACGATGCACTTTGTTATGTATTTATTACAATCTGAGGTAGTCTAACATTTTTATGTGGTTTTCTTTTTGGGGGTCTGATTTTATTCATTCTGAGGATAACAAAAACACACTGACTGAAAGCGTGTCACCTCATGGTTCACGTCCAGCCCTTCAGGCAAAACTATTAAATTATTTTTGTCCAAAACATAAGGTCCTCTGACACAAACACATGTTTGGATCTTTTACAAATTTCCACTGTTCATGCCACTATTGAAGAGACATGTTCTTTATCCCGTCTAACCCCTGTGCTACAGCAGCTTTACATTTGAATGTATTTTTCTGCAGACAATAAAAAAACATTGATAATGCCAGACAACGTGTTGTTGGTGGTGATCGGAACATTTTAACGCTCAGCTTGCTTTCAGTCTCACCCTCCTGTCTGATCTCTCTGTCTCACAGATGGTAGTTAAAACCTACATGGACATGGACCAAGACTCTGAAGAGGAGAAGCAGCAGTATCTCAGCTTGGCGCTTCATCTCGCCTCAGAGTTCTTCCTCAGGAACCCAAATAAAGACGTACGGTTACTGGTGGCCTGCTGTCTGGCTGACATCTTCAGGATCTATGCTCCTGAAGCCCCCTACACCTCCCACGACAAACTCAAGGTGAGGAAGTGGATAGGACATTTCTTAGCTTCAAAATAAATGATTTGTCAGTGTTCATAGCACTTGCGCTGTAATATTGTGTTTATCAATATTTAGTCCCTTGTTACATTTTATTTTGCATTAATTTACATTACATGCAACTAAAGGGAAAGAAAGGTTTTAAGGATTTTGGTTTGTCTTGTTAATGTACTCAAGATCAAGCTAGTATTTTCAGCTGAACCTCAGCTTAATCACTACTCCCTCAAAGACCTCGTCTATTTTCTTTTAGAAAACATATTTTCAGCTTCCCTCGGGATAAACATGAAACACTCACCTTAGTTCCTGCTCCCTTTTCACCCTGTTCTTTTCTCAGGAAATCTTCCTGTTCATCACCAGACAACTGAAAGGACTGGAAGACACAAAGAGTCCTCAGTTCAACAGATATTTCTACCTTCTGGAAGTAAGGCACTTCTTCAACTCCTAACAATATCTTCATGCTATAAGTTCTCACTGTCTTTCAAATTGTCTTCCGAATTGCAGGATGTAATGCTTCTCTGTCATTCGTCAAAAACACTATAGATTGTTGGTCTATTGCTTTTTACACTGACTTTGCTTTTTGCATCTTTGCCTTTAAATTGTTGATTAACTGAAGAAATGTTTGTTCTTCACAGAACCTTGCTTGGGTAAAGTCATACAACATTTGCTTTGAGCTGGAGGACTGCAACGAGATCTTCATCCAGCTTTTTAAAACACTATTCTCTGTCATCAAGTAAGGCCTCTTTGTTATCCTCAGATTTCCATTTCTGATACCTACACATTATTTTCTTTCTACATTCAAAAATGTCGCTTTTTTTGTTATTTACTATTTTATCATCCTTTGTTCCACTGGTCAGTGTTTTATTTGTTTCCGTTCCTCCGTTTTATTTCGTGACACATGAAGCCAAACTCTCCCTCTGTTCTTATCTCTGTAACAGTAACAGCCACAACCAGAAGGTTCAGATGCACATGATGGATCTGATGAGTTCTATCATCATGGAAGGAGACGGAGTCACACAGGAATTGCTGGATACAATCCTCATTAACCTCATCCCTGCTCACAAGGTCAGACACACGCATACACCACACTATATATTGCAATGTTAGAAAATTAGTAACATTTAATCATTTATTGTTTACTTTACATGCTGCTGTCGCTGCCATGACTTCATTTTCGAGGATCTATCTCTGTTGTGTGTTGTTTGAGCACGAGATTGAACAAGCTAATCTGTGTTGTCCCTGGAACAGAATCTGAACAAGCAGGCGTACGACCTTGCCAAGACTCTGCTGAAGAGGACGGTCCAGACCATTGAGACGTGCATTGCAAACGTGAGCAGCATCCAGTTCGCTATTTAATTTCCCCTCTGTCTCAATTATGGATTCTAATTTTCACTTTGTTCTCCGACTCTGCCAAGTATAAATCAGCTTGTTCCTCACTGTGTTTGTTTTTCTTCCCTTGTAGTTCTTCAATCAGGTTTTAGTGATGGGCAAGTCATCAGTCAGCGATCTATCAGAGCACGTCTTTGACCTCATCCAGGAACTGTTTGCAATCGACCCAATGCTCCTTACCTCCGTCATGCCACAGCTGGAGTTCAAACTTAAAGTAAACCACTTACAGACACAAACGTTGGTCACATCGTGTGGATTAAGTGTCCAATTTGTTCTGAACAACTTTTATGTGTGTTCCAGAGCAATGATGGTGAGGAGCGTCTGGCTGTTGTGCGGTTGCTTGCTAAGTTATTTGGGGCCAAAGACTCGGAGCTGGCCTCACAGAACAGACCACTGTGGCAGTGCTTTCTCGGACGGTGAGCACCGCACAAATATACATGGGTTGTAATTAGAACTCAGGACCTAGGACCCTCCGCCTAATGAAATTATCTATGTATAAGTGATCATTATGTGGTAATCAAAGAACAATTCATACACTCCGGGTGAATATATTCTCATAAAAAAAGATCAGTAGAATTATTCCTTATACCATTTCAGCCAATAGATATCATTTCACCAAAAACGTACACTCAAGATCTTTTATTTAACATTGAATTAACACCTTCTGTATTATTTCTCGGTGTATGGAGATGATTTGCTATCAGATTAAAGTAAATGAGCTTTGATTTAAATTCATTATCAGGTGGAAAGAAAGTGTCTTAATATTTGTCAGATTCATGATGTTTCCCTGATAGCTGAGAGGTTGGTGGATCATTTTGAAAATGCCCTTGTCCTTCATGCTCTTCATTCCTGAATTGAACTAATCATACTCGTATCTGCTTTATTCTCCATTCTTCTCCATTCTTCATTCTGTGTATTCTCCAGGTTCAATGACATCCATGTACCAGTGAGGCTAGAGTGCGTCAAATTTGCCAGCCACTGCCTCATGAACCACCCAGATCTGGCAAGAGACCTAACAGGCGAGTTCCCACTTCTCATTCTGTATCACTACTCTTACTTTTCTTTGAACAAGTTTTACTTTGGTTATTATTCTCTGCCAAATGTTTTTCTTATGTTTTTTTTAATTTTTATGATTTCCTCTTCTCAGAGTACTTAAAGGTGCGTTCTCATGACCCAGAGGAAGCCATTCGTCATGATGTCATTGTCACCATCATCAACGCTGGGAAGAAAGACCTCAACCTGGTGAACGACCAGCTGTTGGGCTTTGTACGGGAAAGAACTTTGGATAAGAGGGTGAGACAAATGATGACTCATGTGGCTGCAGATATTATTGTTGTTATTGGCATGCAAGAAATTATTCTCTTAACCATTTTTGGATGTAACAATGAGATGACTCAGGATGTATCTTCATTCTGATTTGCATTAGTCCTTGGAGAAATGTAAAATAAAAATGGGATTTTGAGAAAATTGATTTTCTTCTATTTAATTTAATCTTGGCCTATCCTTTGCCCCCCCCCCATCTTACAGTGGCGTGTGCGTAAGGAGGCCATGATGGGTCTTGCTCAGCTTTTTAAGAAATACTGTCTGCACCATGAGGCAGGGAAGGAGACGGCCCTGAAGATCAGCTGGATCAAAGACAAGCTGCTGCATATATACTATCAGAACAGCATTGATGACAAGTGAGAACTGTCATATTCATACATATATAAGCTGACTTCCCTTTTAGAGAGGCAGCCAACAAAGCAATGATTTTTTATTCATTATGCAATACGTTTTCTTCGATATTTCCAAAAATTTCAAGGATTCTTGAGTTTACCTTGGTTTCTTATTATTGTGCATTGACTATGACATTGATTCCTGTCATTCTCGTGACGTGTTGTACATTTCCCCCTCCTTTGTGCAGGTTGTTAGTGGAGAAGATCTTTGCTCAGTACATGGTCCCTCACAGTCTTGACACAGAGGAGAAGATGAAGTGTCTGTACTACCTGTACGCCTGCCTGGACACGAACGCCGTCAAGTCAGTTAACCTGCAAAACCAACCTCTCACCACACATTTTAGATTCCATATATGAGTGTTTGTTGGCCAGCTTTCATATACGTATAAAATGAACAGACCAAGGGGTTAAAAAGCGTAGATCACAGGGAGGACAAGGAGCCTTTTATCCGTGTCACCTCTCACATGAGTGTCGTCTTCCTGTTTTTTTCTCTCTCAGGGCTCTGAATGAGATGTGGAAGTGTCAGAACATGCTCAGAGGCCTTGTCAAGGAGCTACTGGACCTGCACAAGCTACCAATTGTGAGCGGAAACGCATGCAAATACACACAAAAGACCATCTACTCCGTGACTCAATGAAGTCTCTTCACATTTCTGACACATTGTCTTGGTTTCTCTCTGTAGTCTGAGGCCAATAACTCGGCCATGTTGGGGAAGTTGATGAACATCGCCAGTAAGTTGGAACTGCCAGCATGAACTCTTTCCCTCAGTGCTTAAACACATTCAATAGAAAGAGTGGTACTGCAATGACTTTGCGTGTTGTTTTCAGAGAACCTGCCAGATGCAGGAAAAGCTCAGGACTTCATGAAGAAGTTCAACCAGGTGCTTGGTGAGGACGAGAAGCTCCGAGTCCAGCTGGAGATGCTCATCAGCCCCACCTGCTCCTGCAAACAGGCTGAAGTCTGTGTGGTGAGAGGACACTGAGTTTTACTTACTTACTTTTTAACTTTTAGGCTTAAGTTCACTCAGGGGGAAAAAAGCTCAGTTTGCCTGTATTTTCAAGGTGAAGTAAAATGGCAGATTTTCCATGGTGGTAAGAAATTAAACATGACTTGGTCCAAACCAAAAGACATAATAACAACTCTACTCCATAACAAGGTCAAACACAGCATCTGCTTTTGTATTGTTTATTAGTTGTTATGTTTTATTATCATGGACGATGCTGGTGTTTGGCTCCTTAACACAAAAGAGTTAAAAAATAGTAACAAACGTCTGTCTTGCCCGTTTGCATTTTACGAGTGTTTAAGCTGGATAGGCCTCGTTGTAAATGGTACTGTAGTTATTTGAGCTAAACACATGTAAATTGCTGTGAACAGTATTAAAGTAGTTGATTGTTTGTACTTTGCGCAGAGGGAGATCACTCGTAAGCTGACGTTCCCCAAACAGCCCACCAACCCCTTCCTGGAGATGGTCAAGTTCCTGCTGGAGCGCATCGCCCCTGTCCACATCGACTCTGAGGCCATCAGGTCAGAACATTAGATTCAGCTGTATTCAGGATTAAATCTCAAATTCTGATTCAAGTTTAAAAGTGTGTGATTTTTTTGTGAATCTTGCTCCATTGCATGTAAATATGCATCAGAGTAGTGTGTTATTCCCCATCTCTGTGGTCTAGACCTGTATGTACACTATGCCTGTGTCATTGTGTAATGCCTGATCAGGCTTTTCTAATTCATTGAGACACCTTGTGGGGGAGAGATGTAACTACAGGCCTCAGTCCGGGCACAGTTTAACCCCTTCAGCCGTATGGAAAAACACCATGTCAAAGACGAAACTCATCTCCTCATCAGTGCCAAAGTTAAACATTGTTGTATTTTTTGTGTTAATTGTGGCTGTTAGGTTTCGTGTTTCCATTGGTTTGAAACCAGAGAAAGGTCATTTGTAATATTTGACTGCATCTCCTTTCAGTGCCCTGGTGAAGCTGCTCAACAAGTCTATTGAGGGTACAGCTGATGACGATGAGGAAGGTGTTACCCCTGATACAGCCATCCGCTCCGGCCTGGAGCTTCTCAAGGTATATGACACAGACCAAGAGCAGAAGTTACAAGCGTTGGAACGTCAATTTAAAGATTGCAATGTGTGCACAAATTAAGTACTTATCCTATTATTGTCTTGTTTAAGGCTGGATACTGAATTCTCTGACAGGAAATCTGTTCAATTTATTTGAGATGTAAATTATAACCTTCCCTGTCTCATTTCTTCTAGGTCCTGTCATTTACCCACCCCACAGCATTTCACTCAGCAGAGACCTATGAGTCTCTGCTGCAGTGTTTGAAGATGGAGGATGACAAAGTGGCTGAGGCAGCGATACAGATTTTCAGAAACACTGGACAAAAGATTGAGGCAGAGTTACAACAGATCAAATCGTAAGAGGAAATGATATAAAGTGAACATGTCGACGTAATGTGACGAATTCAGACATTTTCCACTCTGTCTCTAAAAGGTTCTAATGAATCATTCTTATTAAGTCTGCCTTGTTTACATATTCCTCTATGCTTGTCGTCACCCATCAGGACGTTGATTCCCATCCTGCATCAGAAAGCAAAGCGGGGAACTCCTCACCAGGCCAAACAGGCAGTGCACTGTATCCATGCCATATTTAACAACAAGGAAGTGCAGCTGGCGCAAATATTTGAGGTAAGAAACATTTGACTAAACGCATTGATTGTATCTTCGGGGCTCTTCTCCCTAGCGAATGGCACCCCGCCAACAAACGCCAAATACTCCAAATTTTTGGGGAGAGCCCTGATCTTTTTATACAGATGGGACATATTTTATATTGTTATTCAACGTGTAAGTCAGCGTGCATTGTACAATATGGTTTGTGTAAGATGTTCTTACTATGTGCTTTACACCACCCGCAGCCTCTGTCACGCAGTCTGAACGCAGATGTTCCAGAACAGCTCATCACTCCCCTCGTGTCATTGGGCCACATCTCCATGCTGGCCCCAGATCAGTTTGCTTCACCAATGAAGTCCATTGTGGCCAACTTTATTGTGAAGGACTTGCTCATGAATGACAGAGTACGTTTTCATCTAAATCACGCACATGGCAGCATCCATGGCCACGTTTACATTTTCATTGTCATGTCTTTTGTGTTTGCAGTCGGTGGGAAACAAGAATGGAAAACTGTGGACCACTGATGAGGAAGTCTCACCGGAAGTTCTTGCCAAAGTAAGAGACAAATTCAGTTTGTGCTTTATGAATGCATTCACGTTGGTCTCTGAATGGGGGAGTGAAAAATAATTAAAGCAATTGCAAACTTGATGAAACCTCACTCTGTACCTAATTCCCCTGTTAATTCAGGTGCAGGCCATCAAACTTCTGGTGCGTTGGCTACTAGGAATGAAGAACAACCAATCCAAGTCAGCGAACTCCACCCTACGCCTCCTTTCGGCCATGTTGGTTAGCGAGGGAGATCTCACAGAGCAGAAGAAGATCAGGTAACTAAGAGGTTAAAGGTCACTTGGATGGGTCAGAAGTGAGAGGTTAGATCTAATGAGAGGGGGGTGTAAGAGATAACATGTTTGACTAACTCTGAAACCCTGATGTTTAGGACTTATATTTGCATTTCATTAAACACGTTAATCTAATAAATATTCAAGTATATTCAAGGGGAATGAGTTATCTAATGAGTTGAATGACCTTGACTTTTAAAAAATTAATCTGTCTTTGTTATTCACCCTACATTTGTTGTTCCTCTCTCCTCACAGTAAATCAGACATGTCTCGCCTGAGGCTGGCCGCAGGTGGAGCCATCATGAAGTTGGCCCAGGAGCCATGTTACCATGACATCATCACACCTGAACAGTTTCAGCTCAGCGGCCTTGTTATCAACGTCAGTCTCATTTTCACATCTTTAAAAAAAAATGTTTTTTAGTCTTTGTGTGGGTGTGGGTGTGGGTGGTTGGCAACTGGCATTCAGTTCAGGCAATTTTCTTCACACGTATAAAGGTCCAGTTTGTAACATGCAGCTGCAACATGCAAATCCACCACTAAATGTCACAAAATCATACAAACTGTGCCTTTAAATGACATGTGTATTGAGTCTTACTCGCATTAATAGTCCTCCTCTGTTAATGCAGGACGAGTGCTACCAGGTCCGTCAGATCTATGCTCAGAAGCTGCACCTGGCTCTTGTCAAACTCCTGCTGCCCCTCGAGTACTTGGCTGTCTTTGCCCTGTGTGCCAAAGACCCCGTGAAGGAGCGCCGCGCCCACGCCCGACAGTGCCTCCTCAAAAACATCTCCGTCCGCAGAGAGTACATCAAACAGAACCCACTCGCTCAGGGTCAGTGCTCCCGAAGCCTCACTTACGCATGGTCACCTTAAAGAACATACACCATCTTTACTGAAGTACTGTATCTGTGATCCGTTGGTCATCGCAAACACACCAGAGTTCAGTCTACACCTCTTTTTTTAATGTAAATATTCTGCATACTGCACCTTTAAATTATTGAATGAATGATTGTCTAAGACCTTTACGAATACTTTTGGTTTCTACAGTAGAGATGTTTGTTCACACAAAAGTTTGAATGATATCTCGATGAAAGACTAAATATTGAGTACACATGACAGAAGCATGGTCATTCTGTGGCTCAATATTAATCTGTGTTCTTTCCTTCATCAGAAAAACTCGTCTCCCTTCTTCCCGAGTATGTGGTTCCCTACATGATCCACCTGCTGGCTCATGACCCAGACTTCACAAAACCACAGGAATATGATCAACTCAAAGATATCAAGGAGTGAGTTCCTGTTTGCCCATCGCTCCCTCATACTCCTGATATACCTCCAGGATTTTGTACTTTAGATGTTACCAATTTGTTTTCATTGTATGACAACATTTAATGTGATAATGATTTCATCTTGGATATATTGGGAGCTTCTAATGTGTGTGTGTTAATGCTGTGTAGATGCTTGTGGTTCATGCTGGAAGTGCTAATGACCAAGAACGAGAACAACAGTCACGCCTTTCTGCGGAAGATGGTGGAGAACATCAAACAGACCAAGGACGCGCAGTGTCCGGATGATGCAAAGGCCAACGAGGTACATATTCTGAACATGCTAATCAGTCAAACGCTGTCTAAAGAGCTGTGTGTTCATGTGTTGTTTCTAACGAGGCTGAGTTTGAATCCAAACATTGTTTTTCTTTGTTCTTTTTTTTGTCATGTTACAGAAGCTGTATATTGTCTGTGACATGGCTCTCTTTGTCATCGCCAACAAGAGCACTGCATGTCACCTGGATTCCCCAAAAGATCCCATCTTACCGGCCAAGTTCTTCCTCGTACAAGACAAGGCAATGGAAACGCAACAACATGTTATTGTTAGCTTGGAGGAGGAAATACAGTGGCTGTAGTGTGCTTCTGATGTTTTTTTCCGTTTATGCTCATTAAATGTTCTGTTACTTTTCTCTTCACAGGAATTTAAGAATGACAAAGAGTACGTAACGGCAGAGATGAGACAAATGTTGCTCAGTGGCAAGGTCAGTAGCAATACTGTATGTTTACATACACAGTGTTGCACAGTGTGTTAACTGCACAGACACTCATGTCTGAGTGCTTCATATTGAACATTATACAGACTGGAGTGCTGTTTAAACCCCCCCCTCTCTCTCTATCTCTATCTCCCTCTCTCTCTCTCTCTCTCTCTCTCTCTCTCTCTCTCTCTCCTGTGCAGCCTAAACCAGCTCCAGTGTTGGCAACTGTGAACAAACCTCTGACGGTACCAGGGAGGCGGATCTTCCCCAAGACTACACCAGTCTCAGACACAGCCAGTAACACGAGCACTAACTCCTCACCACTCAGCTCCTCCACCAACAAGAACAGGTAAACACACACACACACACACAGTAAAATGGACTATTACAGCTAAAGTATATCTTATTAATTAATGTGCCTTGTGATAATAGCAACGTGACCATCGAGTCATCGGAGAGCCGGGTACAAGAAAACAACGAGAATCCAACGATCAAGAACGACGAGGGGAAGAAGGTAAAGACTGAACAACATTGACTGAGGTTCACCGACGGACAGCAGACTGATGTTCCATTCATGTTTGTCAGGAGGAGCCGAGTCAAAATGTGATTCCCGACGCTGCGACGGACGCGTCGCCTGTCAAGCGACGCGGCCGTCCACCTAAAACGGCTGTCACACCAGGGGCCGATAAGAAAGAGACGGCGACACCAACAGGGGGCGGGGCTGGCAGAGGCAGGAAGAGAGTGGCAGATTCCAACCTGTCAACGGAGTCGGTCAACCTGAAGATGTCGAAACAGCAGCATCAGAACGAAGACGGGACAAAGAGACAGATCGACTTACAGAGGTGAGAGAGGAGGAAGTGGATGAAAACACGGAGGACACACCGATGGAAGGCACTTCTTATTTTCTTAACTGGCTCCACGTAACTTTGATTGGCAGATGGTTACTTTTCGACGTCTTTGCCTGCAGTTTGTTTTTGCAGCCGTAGGTGAGGGAGTCATCGCGCCTCAAAAGTCATCCCTGTCTCTCAGCAGGTGGCCGTGTGTGAGCAGTGAGGGTGACAGAGAGAGAGGGGGGAAGCCAGCAGAGGACACAGGGAGAGCAGCAGTAGGGACAGTCGCCCTCCTCCTGGGCAGCCAGGGCCACACACACCCTGGGGGTCTTTTCTGTGACAGGAAGGAGAAGGATGGAACTCCCATCACTCAGGGACAAGCTAACGGTGCAGTCAGGTCCAACACGCACAACCAGGGAAATCCCAAGTTCCCAAAGGGAGCGCATGTCCCCCAGGGAGAGTCCGACAATGGAGAGAGGGCAGGCAGACTGGCAGTGAGTTGGTCGAGTCCAAACACAAACGCAGAACCTTCAGCTCTAGATCAAGTCAGACATAATTCACTTTGAATATATCCAACAATCATATTAAAGAATTGTTGCTTTGCAAATAGGGTGTAATGAAAGAGTTCAATGAAGTTGCGTGGTGGAAAATATTAGCTCCAGTACATTCTTTTAGTTGCTTGACCATGACTTGAGCCTAAACTGATTTTATAATATTTGCAGCTGAAGGACGGAGACTAAAAGTGTCAGGCTCGTCAAGTCAGTAATGTTTTACAAAACCTTTTGTTATTCCTTAAGAGATTTGAGTGATTCCATGCTGATACACCAGTAAAACACTGTAGAACTTAAGCTGATTTGTGATGTTGGGCTACAACTAACACCTATTTAGATATCTTGATTGACTTGTCAATTATCTGCATTTCCTTTCAAATGATTGAATATTAAGAAAAGAGCCAACTTTTATATATTTTAAACAAGTGTTTTTTTTACAGTGCATTAGATTATATATGGTGTATTCATTTACTGCGCTCAGTTCAGGAGATGCAAGTTATATGTAAACTTTACTGTCATTTTGTGCATTTTTACAACCTATTCTACTCTTTAAGAATGTGCATTGTTTTTCTTCGCTCTTTATATTTTGTTCTTTGTTTATTATATGATGTCACTTGATTTTAGATTATAGTGATCAATATGACTGAAATGATGCTGAGTTGAGACTTTTGATTTGTTTTTCAGGTAAAGAGAAAACCAATGAGGTGGAAATCAAGACTGTAGAGATCGGGCCAGGCTGTTCCTTGTAACCCTCCCAGCACATGCTCCTGACTCTTAAAGCTTTCCTGGACACATTGTGGACCTTTCCTAAAACACACACATAAAGTATACACTCGTGCGCACACACACACATACACACACACACACACACACGACCACTGACATCCTAGAAGGTTATAAACACCTTGTAGTCTTGATTTAAAACTCACTGTATGTAGATGTTACTCAAAACATGTTATTTTTTTCCCTTTGTGTTCGTTGCTCTTTGCTTCTTTTGTGGAGCTGTTTTTTTAAAAAAAAATGAGAAAAACACAGGATGGACATTTTACAAACGTTTTAATCTGATAATGATTGTTGCTTATTAAATTCCCTGGGGAAAAAACTCCTGCTCTACGTCTTCTGACCTCTTCATCCTCGTGTCTCCTCTGTTGCACAAATTCCTTCTTTTTTTTTTCCAGCTCCTCTTTTTCTTAACACGATGGATTCTTTTCTTCTTTTGTTTCACTTTGTAAATACCTGTGTGCAAGTTCCACTTTAACCCTTTGAATATTCAGTTTAAAAATTGCAGCAAATGGTTAAAAATATGGGGAAATGTATAAAATGGATGTACTGGCACCAAAATTTTTATAAACTTTGGTATGTTTAGGTTTCTAACTTTGGTATTTTAGGTGCTGTAGCTCCATCATAGCATTACGAGGCCAGATAGAAACTCTGGGTGGCCTCTGCGGCGCCACCTGTTGTAATCTTTGAAGGCCTTCTGATTAATTTCCAGTGTGTTTATGGATTAATGAAATTGTTCACACAATTCTGGAGACCTCCGAGCTCCTGTTGCGGGGCTGTGACAAGTCGAGTATGATTGACCTCTTTTTGTTTGTTTTTTACGGCTTCAGTCTTGGACTGCATAACTGAAATATACTAGTATGTGTTCAGGATTTTGTTTCATCTTTTACAATGAAATATTTTTTGTACTTCTGTCAGTTCTCTGTTGGGTTAACGCCTGGTTTTTAGGCAGCCGAGTGAGTGAGTGAAAACCTTCACGGTTTGTGTTGAGGACAAGTTATTTTTTATGTAGTGTAAAGTATGCCTATTCTCATGATCATATTTAATTTTTTTTCCAGAAAATAAATGCTTTTAGATGTTGCCATTGTGGCGCCTTTGTCTTCACCACTGTGTTTTGAGACACACAACACAAGCAAGACTTGATTTTCCACTTTTTTTAATCAAAGAAACATGACACTGTCACAATAAATAATCATGCTGTTTTATACTGCTGATGCTTCCAAGGAAACAAAACAGGAAAAGAAGTCTCAATCCAAATGGAGAAACTGAAATGCAAAAAGCCTCTTTTTACGCTGTCGTCGTGCAATTTTGTACAGTGAGAACACCAGAAAGACGGGAAGAGGAGGAGGGGGCATAGTTTTTTGTTCTTTCTTTTTTGTACAAAATATAGATCCAACCATCAGTGATGCCCTCCCGTGATAACAAGATGGCTCTTAATCAAGGATCAGACTATGTACAAGTAAAAGATTTAGTGAGAGCCTTTTTTTCGTTGTTTTGGTTCTGGTGGGTGGGGGGGGGGGTCGTTGCGACGTCGAATGCCAGTACTGCATGATAAACCCGATGTGTTTCTGTCTAACTTGGCTACGTTGAATAGGATTGAGACGGAAGTAGAGCAGTATTACGTTTCTTTTGAGAAGAAGTGGACTTTGTGTGAGGACACGCATCAAGCATCGATTTACAGTTCATGTACCTTAAATGGAAAATGTGAAGAGTTCCAGCCCCTTGTATGACTCGGACAACATCAGTCAAGTCTCCATTAGCATTTTATTTGGCTGCGAAGTAAAGCCCGTCTGCGATTCTAGGACGTTGCCCATATCGCCTGAATATCTAGCCAAAGTTTTGATTGAGGGTGATGGTGATGAAGCTCCTCCCCTCTGGGCTGAGAGAGTGAGCGAATCCTGATGTCTGAGCATATGGGTGAAACTGGCTGCTCTGGAATCAGTGCAAACTCGAGTCCATGGTGGCACTTCTTCGTGAAGTGAGTCAGACGCAGTTGTTCCGATTAGGAGGATGGAGGATTTTTCCAGCAAGGCTCCTCAAAGCAAAGTCACCCAGAGTGGCTTTGGTTCCCTTAACATTGACACACGGGGGGGTGTGGTTTGCCGTGGGGTCCCAGGTGTGTCTTTCTGGAGATCAGAAACAGTCTTTTGCCACTTCCACCTCACAAGTCTGAGGAGATTTAAATTAAAGCATCAACTGATAAGTGGGTCCAATAGTGCAAATGTGAACAATTGTCTCTATTGGTGTGTTATATTATTACAAAATAAATGCAAGCTTGGCACCACTGCAGTTGAAATAGTAAGATTTTAATAAACATTGAATAAAGGTTTTTAAACAAAGTTTAAGTTGGAGTTTGAAATACTCTACATTTTGAAAGCTGCTTTTTTGGGGTCATTTTTACAGTAAATCCAAATCAGCTCCAAATATATAAAGCTAATTAACTACTAATTGGTTTCAGCCTTGACAAACCACATCAGTTGACCTCTAATTTGAATCAAACCCAGTCACATGGATTAGCCCCCCCCCCCCCCAAAAAAAAGAAAAGGCAGCATAGAACATGCAAGGACAATAAAAGACACACAAAGGTTGGATTGTGGCGTAGCAGAAGTGATGACATGTCATTTTTACTTCCTGTTCTGCGAGGACCAGGATGTTTGGCTGTGCCAGCTCAAAAGAAGCTTTGGGGGGGGGGGGGACCATGGGGGTTAGAGGGATTTCTCGAGTCACAAAAGCATAAAAAGATATCTCTTCCATATAACTGTAAACTAGGCATAGTTTATATTTAAAATAATTTGTTTTACAATGCCATGTAAGAAAAAAAGTATATCCCCGTTGTATTTTCAAATTTACACGCATCTATTTACAGATAACCATTTTCCTCTTCTGTGCATGTGTGCGGATGCCGGAGGATATCTGTGCGAGATGTTATTCTACAGATGGAAAGAAGGAAACACGCGAGAACCTCTGCAGATAATCAAAGCATCTCAGAAACAGCACAACGGGAAATATCGGATGTACTGCCCATGCAGATCACTATCCAGTCAAATGGAGAAAGCAGTCGAACGCAAACTGACTTCCGAGTGAACCGTGGATATGCCGTGAGCAGTACGCAGTATTTCCTTCCATCGCTATCCCAGGAAAATCCACAAGGGGGTGGCAGTTGATTTCCGCAACGTCACGGGAAAAAGAAATTATGGAGATGTTTAATGGCGGATATAATTTAAGGGCATGGAAGACAAGATGCATGATTGAAATATTTCGAGACATGGTACAAGAAAAAAACGTGATCTGATTTTGTGAGACTCAGCGAGGTGGACACACGGGATCGGACAGGCAACACTATGGTGTGCATGTTGGCGATTGTGGTGCTACCGGTGTGGGCTCTATAGTGTACAAACGTGCAGTGATGGAAGGCTCAGACTGCTGCAGCGAATAGGGTGTTGTTGTCTGCGACCAAAAGAGAAAATAAAAAAGGCCATGTTGGAATGTGCCTGGGAGGAGCTGATGCTGTGATGATGGGAGTTTGTTTGGGATCCTCACACCTGACCGGGTCTCAGTTACTGAGGAGCAGCTCTGTCGCCGTTTCCACGTCCCAGGATTTTGAAGACAGGGCCGCTATTACTGCATTCTGCACGAGAGAGGGGGAAACAAGGCGCGAACATGTGTTAGGGCCGGGCGACACAAAGATAGAGATCATCGAATCACGCAGTGAACCCGAAAATGCTGATCTAGCTTTGCAGGTCAATAAGATTTTTGAATAGCTTTTCAATTCCAGGCCTTCAATGTAACTTCAATGTGTTTTTGAATAAAACAAGCCAAAAAAAAAAAAATACTCAAGTTTACGAACACAGTTCAAACTTTACCATATTCAAGTTTATGACAAACGGTTTAATCTCAATCGATTGACTGAGTCCTCAAAACCCTCGTCTTCTCCCCGGGTTCACGTATGATATGAAATGCGATAAGAACATAAAATATTAAAGAGGTTCTGACCTTATCAAAACCCATGGCACAGAGTTTGTCTATTTTACGTATGTATTCAGGACAGGAGATGGGAGCGCCGGCATAGACGTGAGACCAGAGCCTCGCAGTCTGTTTGAACATTTCTGCATTCTGCTTATACTGAGAACAGAGAGCGAGAGACAAAACGGGAGCACAGTGAACACTTCACATTTGCCATCGAAACTTTCAGAAACACTGACCAGCATGAGAGTGGAAACGCACGTCATCCCTCTCACCTGATTGGCTACTACTGCATCCTGTGGGTCGTCTGGTTCTGCTGCAGCGAGCAGAGCCTGTAGAGACAATAGCACTGTCCGCAGCGTCATAGCAGCTGCCCTGGGTGACACAGATTGCAAGTTGGAGCAGATAAGTGGAGGGTGTCTTTTCTTGTTTGTTTTTTTTCCTCCAAACTGAGCATCGAGAGGGTCAGAAGGTTCAAACACATTCCCACTCACCACTGGTCTTTTAAAATGTCCAGGCATATCGCTCCCGTCACAGAACTGATATTCGGGTGCCAGATCTTAGTGATGAAACGCACCTGAGGAAGAGAGACGAGAGGTTAACAAGGTTCATGGCTGCAAAAAGTATGGACGACTAAAAACACAATAACATCCTGAAGATGGGATCAAAGCCTTGTTCTGATCATATTCGAAATGAATGTACCAGTGTGTGGTGCAGTAGATAGAAATCAATAGAGGTGGACTTCAAAACAAAGTATGTGATTGGCTGAGAAAAAACAACTGAAACTGGAATAACATGTTTACCACTGCATCCTGCATTCATTAAGCATTCTTCCACTGGCATACTTTTTCAAAACCGGTTTAAGAGCATGTTAGGTTACATGATGCCAGATTCAGAGAAGATGTTTTAGGATATCAAAGTTCATGCTGCCAGCCGTGCAAGTTGGACAGTGAAACAGTTCAATGCTTAAAGGTGCAGTGTGAACGATTTAAGCGGATCTATCAGGAGAGTTGGAAAATAATAAGTATGATGCGATTGGTTCAAAAATGATCTGAAAGCATGAATTGTTTGTGTTGTTGTTGCTTCGGAACGAGCCATGTATGGGACCGTCAAATGACCAAGTGGCGCTCACAGCACCCTCTGCTGGTTTTGGGGGGGAATGAGTTCAAACTTTGCATCTCAGCTGTGTATTTTGGATTCCAGAAGATCGTCCGGGTTCAAAAACAGCTCAGTTTAAAGCAAATCCTGCATTTCAAAATAAATAGTGACAGCCCTACATCAGAGTGTGTCCTACTCCACGGGGGGCGGCCATGTTTGAATGTTGTCCCAGAATGTGCCAATTAACTACTTCAGGTGCAGTTCACCTTGTGACTGTTAGCCGTTTTCCTCCACACCTTGAAAGAAGTACGCGGTGACTGGCCTTTTATATTCAACTTCACAACTAGACGTTGCAGAATCCAAAACACTGAACCTTTAACTTCACCAAGCGGAGAATAGTAGATTTCTTACCTTTGGTGGATTAAAGGGATATGTTTCAGGTATTTTTATTTCAAGCTGATACCTGCCACCTGTGTAAGAGAGAAGCCAAGATGTTGTCAGAGGAGAAACATTGCAGTGACAGTAAACATCAGTCATAATGCAGGTGTGACTGTACCTTCATACGGTGTGTCTGGTGGACCTGCTATCTCCCCCCGCAGCTCTGTGAAGTTCTCGTCCACCAGATCTACTTTTATCTGGTTTTTACTCGTCTGTGCGTGGGGACACATGAGAGGGGACACTGTGAAAACACCCCCACTTTGCCGTGTGCGTGGTTTTTAAACGAGTTTAAGTCTCAGCCTGTGTCATAACATGTCCGTGTCAACCATTGCATCACACCCTGATGTCAAGCTGTAGGCGCGTTGGTTAAGAAACACTCGTCTTCTGTCGAGAAAGTCGCCTGTTTATGAGGGAGATTCGCAGCGTAGGGGTATTTACGTTTAGTTAGCAACAGAGTTAGCATGCTACAGGGGCCACACAGTCACAAAGTAAACTACAAAAAAAAAAAAATTATAAGACATGGCACCCGCTGTGAATCACTGCTGGCTCCCCGTAGTGAAGCCAGAAATAGATTGAAGGGATATACGTTGGCAAAGTTTGAGAATGTTGGAGCAAAACAACACACGCCAATGCTAACTGTGGATGAGATGTCAAAAATAGCGCTAGCATGCTAACAGCTGCTAACTAGAGCTGGTAACGCTATAGCAGGGGTGTTTTCCAGTCCCCTCGAGTCAGGTTTTTACTTTCGTTAGCTCAACAGTCAAATGGTTCCAATTGTTTCACAGCACTGGCACTGTCGGGACACATTCCCGGCGTTTCCCCCCCGAGTACAACCACCTGACATTACCAGCAGAGCCCCGGCCATGACACCATGCTAACGGCTACAAGCTGAAGTTGTGTTACCGAGGCCTGACCTGCTGCCACACCGGAGCGGAGGTAACGGCGCTCTGCTGACACTTTACATTTGAATAGAGTTGAAATAACAGCACATGAAGAGGGGTTCGAAGTTTAAAAACACACAGAGAAAGTGACAGTAACGTGACGGTACCTCCTCGCTTTTGAGAACTTCTTTAAACTCCCGCTTGATCCGCTGGACCGCGATGTTAGCCATGGCCGTGTCCGCTGAGCTGCTGCTGCTGCCTGCCTGCCTGCCTGCCTAGAAGCGATGGACCCGGGGCCTCTTTCCCTGTGTCTGGGTCTGCGTGGTGTAGCTGGAGAGTGTTATGGTTGCAGGAACCCTCCTTTCACTTTCGACCATCCAATGTTCCCTTTCAGCTCAGAGGCAGCGCGTCGTTCCCTGCCTGTCGTCCAGCGGGCAATGTCAGACCGTGAGTCCAGAACATGCACACGCATCTGCGGGTAAATAGAGACCAGACTGGAACTTTTCAGCGACGAGCTCCAGGGGCAGAAACAACGCGGGTTCATGCTCTTTACAAACTCACCTTCAGGACATTTCTTGCCAAGAATATAAAAAATACAGTGACATGTTATTTTCTGGCAATGACTAAATCTAATTATATATACCGGTATATATTTTGCCAATAACAAGTAATGGGGGAAAAAATGAAAATGTAAACAAGGGAGCTGACAGACCCTGAATACAGATCATGTATGTTCTGTTAATGAATGCCCTATAATAAAGGTTCATTCTGTTTGGGTAACATTTAGGTGCAATGTTCTTTTTCCAAAGACAGAATTTGAGTATAGATTAATTATAAAGAGTATTATATTTGACTAAATGTACATACTGTTCCTTTCTTTACCCTTACAGCAGGCCTTTACGCTGGCTGCCATCTTCCACCACATTTGTACAACGATGCAGAATAAACAAAAAGAACATATTTTGAGTTATAACCGTAACTGAATCCTACCTGCTCACAATGGAGGGGTTAGGTGGGAGCACTTCATCCAACTTCACCACCAGTTTGCACTAAACCCTACACATACATCTGCCTTCATTATTATCATCATAGACCACTTATGGGCCATGAACTAGAATTCTGTGTTTCAAAGGCTTGACAATTCCCTTTAAAGTAAAATCTGAAGCCTCGGAGTGTAGGATTTCATGATATCTATTGATGAAGTGACACATTGCAGCCATATAAATATGTCACGCTGCATGTCCTCTTCCATGAAATGCTTAGAAGAATTTACGCAGGCCTATCATTAACGTAAACATGATGAGAGGCCCTTGTTTAAGTCAGTGTTTGGTTTGCCCAGGGGGAGCCTCTTTGGAATAGATAAAAGGAGTGCATCCTATAAGTAACAAGAATATAAACAAATCAAAGTCTAAAATGATTACGCCATGATAAAAACAGTATTCTTCACATGCTACCTTTAAATTCACTAGATATGGATGTTTATTGGAGTCTTTCTGTACCATTTTACACTCATACGTTCCACGGCCTTGAAAATGTATTTTTCCATTCCAGACCCACGAAGTAATCTTTCTTAAATCAAGGGGGGAACAATCTTGCATCTGGTCCAAAGCTGCCCAGCACTCCCATTTTTCCATGAATTGAGGATGGTAAGGATGGTAAATCCATCCTGCAGGTTATTAATGTACAAATTAATGTGGGGGGGGGGGGTGTTAAAACGGGGGGGGGGGGGGGGGTGTGTTAAAACAATGTCTGGCTTGCCAAATGCAAAACCTTCTTCCAAGGCCACCCTTCTTATCTTTTTGACCTCTCACCTATGCTGCCTATATAGTCTCTTACATGTGCAGCTCTTTATAGCCCAAGAAAAGAGCTACATCTGTTTACATCAGGCGCCGCTTTCCTCTATGTTGCACCATGTGGTTTTCACAGTGGCCAGAAATGGACATTTGGATTTCACCATTAATTGAAGACCACCAAAGGTTCTCCTTCATGACTGGAATGGACAGAGTGAGGTGAGGTGTATTCAGCAGACGCCACTCAATCCAACACAGTGTACCTTTAGAAATAACCCGTTTTATACAAATATGTCTTTGTTATTATGTCTTTTATGTACTACAAAACATTTTATTGTTTGCCACTTGCTCTCCAGAGACTGAGAAACCCCTCCTCCTGTGTTCAAAGTGATCGATCCATTATAAACACATGGGATGATTCATTGCAGAGTGCACACACTCAAGTGAGCTAAATATTCAGACGTGACTCTCCACATCTGTATATATCGTATAAACAGCTGTCCAGATGTTGGAAGTCTCTGTGTGCCTCTGTGTGACGTCACGCGGCTGGATTGTTTGTTTACCAGGCGGACGTTTTAGTCTTACCTTACTTTGATTGGCCCAAAGACCTGCCAATCAAACACGTGGGCCAATGGGAAGCGCCGGGGCCACCCGACCCTAACAGGAGGGACCCGGATGTCCGTCGTGAAGAATAGGTGGCTGGTTCACGTGTATGGAACAAAACAGACACACAGTGGATCGACATGTCTGCAGTTTAACGGTGATTGTGAAGAAGCGTTGCCGCCTCCTCTTCAACTCGACCGGCGTCGACCAACGTAACAAACGTTTCTACGGTATTCACGAACTGCAAGTAGGTGCTTTGCGTTTCGGTGCTGCTCGCTGTCACATCTGTATCCAATCATATGTTCATTACAGAGCAGACATGGCTGTGACTTTCCCCCAGTTTCCTCTTCCCTTCTAGCTAAAGGCTAATCTAAGCTATGCTAATCTATTCACACAGCGGTGTACAAGCAACGAACACGTAGTTTGTTAATGTAATGTTGGCTGCTGGACTTGTTTGGTTTCAGGAGGCTCTAGTTTACTGTCACTGTGCAAATATGCAGACCGTCACTCAGTGTGTGTGTGTGTGTGTGTGTGTGTGTGTTCATATTAGCAGCTGTAAGAGTAACTGGGACAGGGTGTGTGTGTTCATGTTACAGATCCATATTGATTTCATCAACAGAAGTGAGATCATCTAAGTGGAAGGAAAACATTCAGTTGCTCGGTTCAGTCAACAGTTATATTATAAATTCACTGTCTAATAAAATAAGAATGTTTTTTTCAATCTGAAAACTCAGTTGGTAAAATGATAGATGGTGAAACAATCAGTACCTGCTGCCCCGGTGCACATCATGCAGCTGTCGACCTGTTCTGCTGGATCATTGTTTCAACATTTGTCATTTTGGATTTTATTGCATTATTCATCACAAAATTGGTTGATAACAAACTAAAACTGCCTTTGTTTTTGTATTATGAAATGTAATTCTCTAGAAAGACATTTATTATCACTTTGTAATTTGCCTGCAGTCTCATCACAGTTAGTTTATGAAAACAAGGAATTCCAATTTCATTACATATATATATATATATATATAATATATAATTTTTTTTCTCCACCGCTCAGCTACTCGTCACACTTGGTGACATGAGAATCTTCTCTCTCCCTTCCATAGGATGTCAACATGACATTCGTACATATTATGGGACTGTACACAGCACAACAGTAAGAACATACAGTCAGAGCTGCGCTCTTCATTAAAGATGACAGAGAGCAGTAACTGTGGTACGAGTCTGTACATTTTTAGAAAACAGATGACAGTGATTAAGAAAAGTGTAATCTCTTGCTTTAGCATAATTTACTGAAAATTGTGGTGTTACTTGATCCCATCCAGATGTATTTATAAATCACTGTAAAGTAACTATATAGGTCCAGAGTGCTTCAGCGACATAAAAGACATATCATGCACAGCTCCCATGCAGCAAACAACACTTCTAAAACAGGTTAGAAGACTTGAATCATCCGTCAGAATAAAAATCTAAATAAAAGGAATCAAAAACAATTTGACTAGGTTGATGGATACTGTTGACATGCACCTCACTTAAGTACAAATATTCACTGTAATACAACCGCAGAGCGCAGCCTGTCCTTTGTGAACAGTCTCCTCCCCCTCATCCGTGGAAGCACAGTTGAGCGCAGCCCTGTCAACAGGCCGAGCGAAGACTTCCCTCTGTATTCCTCCAGGTTTCATCCAGTGCTTTTGTTTGTAAGGTGGAAGGCGCCTGGTGAGACATGGCGGAGGGGAACTTTGACCCGTGCGAGTGCATCTGCACACAGGAGTACGCCATGAGGCGCCTCCTCAACCTGGTGAGTAGTGCGAGTGTCTGGCAGTTCAGAGCGTTTCACACATGCAGAGTGAAGTGAAACTGTCTCCAGGGGAGTGGAAGCAAACAGAGTTGAAAAGACAGGCAGCGAAGAGGAGAAGTGAAAAGCCCACAAGTGACAGCGGCACATCCTGGTTCCGGCTCAGTGTTTTTATCTCGAGAGTCCATCAGCTCTCCCTCACAAAGACTCTGCGCTCCGTCTCACTTTGTCTCTTGTCAGGCCCGACGTGTTCCCTGCTTCCTTTCAATAATAGCGCTTTGTAGAAGATGATGGACCGAAACAAGTTTTCTGGGGGCATTGAAGATTACAGCTCCCAGTCGTGTTGTGTCAGATTCCAGGTGACCTCATTGGCTCTTTGTGCACAGGTGTGACTTGCATGGCAAGCTGCCGTTCGCTCGGAGCTCGGAGCCTCCGTTTTCTCTGATTCGCTCACAGCACAAAAGGGTGTCGACCGAATAACCAACTTAACACCTTGGTTCCCGGTCAGCACGGCCCACTGTTCTGCACAGTTCACTTTAGAACTAGTGCTGTAAAAGTAAGCTGTGCATCACGTGAGTCTGATGTAATGAACTGCTGTTAGTGTCTTAAAGATTTAAACAATGGAGTATTATATTATTATATATTGTATTATTATATTAGGGCCGTGGTGAGGGGGAAAAGTATAATAGTAATAGTTGGACATTTAAAAGAAGAAAGTTTACAAAAAAGTTGTAATTCAACAATTTAAAGAAAACGACAAATGCATTTTTCAAGAATTGTAAATTTACGAGAATAAGACCATAATTTACAAGAATAAAGTCGTGCGTCAACAAAAAAGATGTCGATTCATTACCTCTAGGAAATCAAAAAATCATTTTCTTGTAAAATGTCAACTTTAGTATTTGAATATGAAAGAAAAAAACAACATAATTGTACTATTTATCTTCGATATGGCCCGTATCCTCGACTGCAGTTTAATTAGGTCTCAGTCTTCCAATGATCCTTTCCTTCCACCAGGGGGCAGTGGTAACCAGAGTGAATACATTACTTCCTCCTCGTATTTCATCTGCTTTCTTCCTCTGTCATCTCTTCCAGCTGAGGCAGTCTCAGTCGTTCTGCACAGACACAGAGTGCCCTCAGGAATGTATGTATATGCTTCTTATCGAGACATTTTAGACTCGATGACTCGTGTGTTTTAAAAAGTGTGTTTGTGCTCAGTGCCCGGTCCCGGTGGTCCACTCGGAGGAGGAGGTGACCTGACTCTGCCCATGGTTCTGATGGGATGGGTGGTGGTGGCTCTGGTCCTCTTCCTGCTGCGTCCATCCAGTCTCAGGGGACCACGTCCCTCAAGCAAAGCCAGTGGACCACACAATGTAAGTACGGCTTATATACTCATGTATCTTGTGTATGCTGAACGCAAAGTAGAATGTGTCATCCAGGAAAGAAACCTGAGACGCAAAACTACGATTGAGGAAAATGATTTGGCTCTTGTTATATATTTAGAAGTTAATGAGGACATTATTTTGTCTCCTCTGCGTGGCCGACAGAGAGATGGCAGGGAGCCCCCCGCTCCTCCCATCGATTAGCAGCGGAGCCAGATGAGCCCCCCCACTCGCCCACCTGCTCTGACTGGAACTTCTCAGTGATCTACTGACTGTGACCGAGGCAGCGTCATCTCCCTGTCCCTTCATACAGATCCCCGCCATCTTTCTTTTTCCCCCAACACCTTAGAGTGTCTTTTGTTACTTGATCCCACCTGATATCGGGCGGCGAGGTCAGTACAGGATATGGCTTTTGATTTTCGATACACACAAAAGAACATGGTCCCAAACAGTGCTGATCGTAAGTCTGTGATTTTGAGGTTATAGTAAAATTGAAGTGACTTGAAATTACATTAAAAAAAATAAAATTGAGATCAAATTTAGTTTTGCACATCTGCCGCCACATACCAGTAAAATGTACCGGTGGTTAGCTTTGATGGTTGATATTGGAGGATGTTTCATTACGTATATTCATGCACCAGACTCGGTCACTGGTCTCAGCTCTGACCCTCAGAAACTGAGGTGCGAGATCAAAGTGAGGCTGAATGTGTCACGTGGGTTTCGGGGTTCAACTTTGAGGCTTATTCTACATTTTGGTTCTGGGTTTTGTTGAGTCACGGCAGGTCAAAGGTTCTTTAGACTCTCTGAAACATTCCCCTCTCTCTCATTTACAGTTCACAAACCAGCACCATCACTTTTTAATCGCTTAACACACAGTGATTTAAATGTATCCCTGGAATCAGTTTACAATAACACAACATATTGATTTTTACATGTTTAGTTCATTCTTTTTCACATCACGTTCACATATTCACTTTAGCCAGCAACTATAGTCTGAGCTTTTGCATAGTTTTAATGATACTGCTTATACAGTATAACCCAGTGGGAGCTTCATCTATTTGGCATCACTTGTGTCCTTTCTTCTTCTAGCTCCGGTTTTGGTCTCCTCCACTTCCTCTGAGCGGACAGGGCATTTAGATTTTACTGCGTCTTATCTGAATACAGCAAACTGCCTGAGGTAATGATACTATCTATGACCATGTGGTGCAAAGGAATTCAGGTGTTAATTCTGTGTACCTCTTTCATGACTAACACCCCCCCCCCCCCCCCCCCCCCCCCTCCCCCCCCCCATCAGCAGAAATGGTAGACGAGACCATTACATTTACATCAGTAGGCGGCCATGTTGCACCTCCGTGTTTTTGCAGTCGCCTACCTTTTAGAGTGGATGATAACTGAGAGCGGCCATAGCTTCTCCTACACGTTCGGAAGGGAATGGAAGGGTGAGGTGCAATGTACAACTTCACCACTTCATGTCACTTAATCTTACACATAGTAGTGTCACATCATGTATTTACTGTTTTTTTTTTTACTTGATGAAAGTACAGTACATTTTCAATTGGTTGAATGCAGAAAATCATGTTTGTTTTTTTATTTCATGCTCAATTGCAGGTAAACAGGGTTTAAAAAGTCACATCACCGTGAAACATTTAAATCAGCCAAAAAGTTATTTTGTTGATGAACCATTAAATGACAAAAAAAAGATAATTGTATATTGACATGGTGGTATTGGTAGTAAGAAATTATTTTATTAGCACTTTCCTTCTAGTATCTTGATTTATTTGTAAGATCTATTGTTTGATGAAGAATCATCTCTGATGACTGCAAGACATCCAAAGTTTACATCGTAACGTCTCAATCATAAACAAATTGATACCAAGTGAAAGGTAAGGAACTGAGAAGGTCCTTTGTTAAACCATGCATATTAAGTTTAAGTTTTATTTAGTTCTGATCACTTATTGTGAACCGACATCAACTTTACAGGTGTTTCTTTTAGATACATTTAGTGTCTGGATCATTGAATCATACTGTAGTCGTAGTTTTTGGGATGTTTTTTTGTTACCGAGTGATTTTTCTATTGTTCTAAAGCTGCTCTTCTAAACGAGTGGTTGGTTTTACATCTAAATGACTGTAATGAAGTTTTTCATTTTTTTCATTTAAAGGTGAAGTGAACAAATTAATGGAGAACTGTTGCCTCGTGGTTTGGGGCTATGATGGATGATTTTAGTCACTAACTGTACGAATTGAAGGTCTGTTGTTATGGCAACGCAGTTGTTTATGTGTATCTTGGTCTTTCTCTCCGTGTGGTATCAGAAACGTTTAGAACCTGGTCATGAGCTGGAACAACTGTGAGTTGCTATACTCTCCATTTCCATATCAACTCAGTTTGTATATCTCTATAGACTTGGACCTGATAGAAAGGAAATGTAGGAGGGATGATATTGACAGTGAGGAGGAAAGGTAACACGAAAGTGCAACATAGATGGTTGAGATAAACAACTGGATGATCAGATATCAGACCTCGATTTACAACGTTGATCTTGAAGAGTAAAAGGGCTCCAACTATGCACTTTTCCTATAACAAAACAAGAAATAAAATAAACCAGTCTTACTTTGTCTTTGTGCCTTTATTTGAAACCTCTTGAGAAATATTGTTTACACCAGTAATGTTTGTTCAGCGACTACTCACAGAAATGCATGTGAGAATGCTGGGTGTGTGTTCACAGTTTCACATTTCACTGGCATTGATGTAAAGATTTTGAAACAAAATCCTTTCATGAGCATCTTTGATCCGTGTCATTGTAGAAATAGAAAAATATCTTTGAGGCCCGTCCAGTTGATTTCTGAAAGATTGTGATGTTTGAATGGCTGAAGGAGTGACTGATAAACAGTGTGAGAAATTGATGTAATAATAACATTTTAAAAAAACAGGAGAATCTCTACATGATGGACTTGAGAACCATAGTGTGAATGTTGACCTGGCATTCACGCTATGAATACGAAGGTGTTAACTGCAGGTTTAGTTTGTGGCTTGTATGTCGCCCCCTGCGGTCACTTCAGGTACAGTCCGTCCTGGTGTCGTTATATTTGCGCATGTGCAGCGCTGAGGCGGGTTTCCCTGGGTTACCGTCAACAAGTCGGTTCGCTTGCTGGGTTATGTCAACGTGCCTACGATTACAACCGTTTTACTGCTGCATCGAGTTTCATCGACCACATCACGATGGAATGTGAGTGCCCGCACGAACCGCCGTTAGCCACAATGCTAGCACAGAAAGCTAACCATGGCTGCCTGTTTGGTACAATGGAATGAGCCAACGGGAGCTAACGCTAATGCTAAGGCTAACAGTAAACAACACAAGTAGGACGCCACAAAGGTTTCCAGCATGACAAACCAGGGCTCGGGGACACTGGCTTACACGAAAAGCCCGAAACAGTCGAGAAGGACAACGTTTCAGGTGAAGTATAACGTTTACACTGTTTATAACCGCTTATAGCGACACGGAGGATGATTACTTATGTTACTGATGTCAAGTGAGCCCACAATTCGCCAGCCGCCGTCAAGTGAGTCGCCAAGTCAGGCCACCGTCGACTTAGGCGTTCGCCTATTCATGCCTTTATTGTTAAAAAAAAGGAAAAAAAAGCAAATGACGTTAATGAATACACATCTCACTTCCGCGTTCAAAATAAGATGCCCAAATGTTTGCTTCGTTTGTTAATATCTCTCTTGAAATCGTCAAATATGTGGAGATGTTAATAAATAAATCTTAGTCCACCTACTTCCAGGCAGATTTACTGCAGCAATTTGGAGAGATTTCAAAGTAAAACATTTTTTAAACTTTTTCTCCAGGCTTGAGAGCCTCTAATCCAGAGACGATCCTTAATTGCAACAGTAAACCAATGGTGACTTTGTCTCTAGTGATGTCTTATCTGTTGTGTAAATTTGTTGATGGTGATGCCTACTCTCTATCCTGTAAATTTCAGACAGATTTGATGGAATTTTGAGAAAAGTGGATGTAAAATTCAATATTTGAATCACTTGTGGTTACTGCTCTTTATTGTTGTTGGGCAGATTTACATTAATACTGTCAATGGATGATGGTATAGATGATGGTTTACACGGGAGGCAAAAGTCGTCTTTTCTGTAAGTTTGAGGGCCTATCATTCGACAGCAAACCATAATTACAACAGTAAACCAATCGTGACTTTGTCTCTAGTGATGTCTTATCTGTAGTATAAATTGCAGACAGATTTGATGTAGGAAAAAAATCCTTCCTCATTTGATTGGAATGAACATGCAATCCTCTATAATCAGAAAAGGAAAATGTTATAGTGAATGATTTTCTTCATCTTTACTTTCAAGATCACAGTTTCCTATACGGATAAATAGAATAGGATAGAATAGAATGCCTTTATTGTCATTATACATAATGTACAACGAGATTGAAAAGACAACTCTGGTGGTGCTAAGAGGGAAACAACAGGGGTATCCGAAATATAAGAAAAGTCTCTAAAAAATAAAATAAGATATGTAAATATATCTAACATATTTACAGCGGGAGCACGAGATACAATGTACAATACAGTACAATACACACTGAACAAAATGCAGCAGAGTGGCTCTAGAATAATATAAATATATTGCACGGGTGTGGCTGAACACACAGCTACTGTGTGTTCAGCACTCTTATTGCACTAAGAGGGGATATGATTGGATTATGGATTAAGAGAGATGTGTCATTTCCTGACTATTTGCCTCTGACATGGAGATCGGCGGTGGACAGGTGGATGGACATAGAAATTCTGCAGCCAGTGATATTTTGTCAGGGCTAGTCCCACTCGTTTGTTGGGGATTGAGCCATAAGCATTGACAAGGTCCAGTCAAAGGTCTGCCAGGTCTCCTGTGCTTTCTCGTGTCTCCCTGATGAGTTGTGATTCCACACCGGTGTGTTCTATGCATTCAGGGATGAAGGGGCCCCCTCCCTTCTGCACAGAGGAGTCTACGAAGCTGCATGATATCGTATCATATCATATATGATATGACAAATCTGTCTGCAATTTACAGTACAGATAGTGGGCATCACCATGAACAAAGTCACCATTGGTTTACTGCTGCAATTGTGGATCGTTGTCAAATGAGAGGCCCTCAAACTCAGAGAAAAGACGAATTTGGAGTGAATAGTGAACTTTATTTTGAAATTTCTCCAAATTGCAACAGTAAATCAGTCTGCAAAATGTTTTAAGATTCATGACTGAATAACCCCTTTTAATAATTAATCATTCCACGAGCGAAATTGGCAAAACAAACATTTTCGGCATTTTATTTTGAAAGCGGAAGTGAGACGTGTTCATTGACCATTTGCGTTTATTACCATAAAGCCTTAAATCACAGTTAAATTGACGGTGTGGCTGCCAAATTGTGGGCTCACTTGACGCCAGTGTTATGTTTGGCAAATCTAACACTTACAGTGCACATTCAGAAACAAATATATGTCACTGTTTTTAGTCATTTCTTCTTCTTTTTTACTATGTTGAGTTAAAAAGGTGCAGGGAACAGTCCTTAACAAGCTGATGTTGCTTTTGTAATTGAGTTTGTAAAGGTTCTCGATTTTGACCACAAAAAAAATCAACAATCACATATCCTTAAACTGTATTACTACCCTGCACCTGTAAAGCACACAACCTTGTCGTAAATCCATTTTTCTCTATTTATAGTTTTGCGTTCTATTCTTGTTTTCCATGCCAACCTGAAATGCTGTCACTGAAGGATGAACTTCAGGCCGCTGTCTCTGCCAGAGCCAAGAAGACGACAACAGATCACCTCTCTTACTCTGACGACTTCGATGAGGATATAGATGGTAAAGTTCCACAGCATCAGTACATTGACACCTGACTGCTTTGTAGATGTAGCTCACATTAGTGCTGCTGCTGCTGAGGAATGTTCAATGCTTGTCTCTATAAATGATTATTTGTCCCTGCCTGTAGAATATATAGTGATTTTCAAAGTGGGCGGGGCAAAAGGGGTGGCTAGGGTGTCGTGAGCAAATTAGATGGAGAATGAGGAAACTCAATCAATTATCTTTTACAAGTGTATTAAATCCTTTTTTCATTTGCTATTGTGTAGTTGACTGCATTTCAAAAGGGGCCCTCAGCCCCAGGCAATTCAGTCCACCATCATCACTCAATTCCATGTTTCACAGATTATTTGAACGAACTCCTCAAATCAAGAAAAAAGAAGACTGAGGCGTTTAAGGCCGGGAAGTTCAAAGCCAAAGCCAAATTCAACACGTTCGACCTCTCTGGCGATGAAGACAAACCGGTGAAAACAAAGAGAGTTTCGTTCCTGAAGAGCCAGAGAATCGAAGATGAACCACCCGACCCCCCCGGTGTCGGTGAATGCAACGGCCACAACAACTCGAATTCCCCACGACACTCGGGAAGCCTCAGTGGATCTGACGCACAGAGTGAACATAATGGTACGGAGCCCGTCGACCCCCAAATCCCAGGAGAGACTTTGCGCAAATCTGTCTCGCCTCAAACATCGGATGACACTTTCCTGGATCTGCCCCTGCCTTTATCGCCCGAGGGCAACGGGACACAGACTCCGGGTCCCGAGGAGAGGAGCGACACCGTTGTGGACCAAAGACCCCAGAGTCCAACTCTGTCAGGACCTGACCTCGGACTCACGTCTCCAGCAGGTCTGTTTCCTCTGTGTATCGCAAGCCTCGCCTTTAACTCTCGGGCAGATGCTCAATGTTTGTTCCCCACACGCTCTGATCGCTCAGATGTTCCCGCCGAGAGGGAGCCCCCCAAACCCAAACCGAGGCAGCGCACTCTGGCTTTAAGCTCTCAGGCTGCGGTGAAGACCCCCGAGGAGTCCGAGTGTCAGGATCTCAGCAGACCTCAGACGTCCTCCACATCCATTCCCCTCTCCTCTGACACGTCCAGCAACGCCGCAGTGAGGAGCTGTAGTCCGCACGTGAGTCTGGTTTGGCGGACCTTCGGTGTGTCGCTGTAAACAGAGCAGTTCCCCCATCAGAGCGCGTTTGTTGTTCCGTGTCGCTGCAGTGGACAGAGGACGAGGGCGCTGGTTCAGACAGCCGCAGCAAATCGTCTTCCAGTAAGAGCGATGAGTCACAGCTTCTCACCAAGTCAGCGAGTGGTGGTTCCGAATCCAGAGGTAGAGACGAACACGTTCAGCACCGCAACTTTATCATCGACTCGTTCATTTAAACTCATTGATCCTCTTGATTTTTAACGTCTCTTTTCAGGGGAGTGTATTTTTGACAACAGCAAAGAGCAGAATGGAAAGTCCCCCACATCGCTTGAGGAACTTCCTGTAAGTTTTCATTTTCCTCATATCTCACGCTCATTTTTAGGTCCATAAAATCTGTGTATTGTTTCCTGCCAGGAGGCCCAGACACTTCCCTCAGATCATTCTGCCTCTCCACTCTCCCACCAGAGGAAGAAGTCACTCGACAACGGGTAGCATGTTCTCTCCAAACCACGCGTGATGGATGAAGAGGGGTGATAATGCGACTGACGTTTTTTTTTTCTTCGTTTTTGTTCAGGAGGACATCGAGTTCTCACTCAAAGAACTCTCAGAGACCTCAGAGCGCCTGCTTCAGAAAAGTGGAATCAAAATATTTGGGATCGCTGAAAGTTCTGGACCGTAAAGTATCTCTGCAAGATTCTCAGCCACAAGAAGGAAACACCCTCAGAGCTGCCGTTTACCAGGTCGGTGGTGACAAGGCGGAGCTGTATTCATAGAATAGAATAGAAAAGAACTTGATTCAACGCCTCCAAGTCAACAGCTGCTTGCACAGTACCAGAAACACGGAGGAGGTCAGAGTTACTTTCACGTTATGAAACCACCTTCTCTGTTTTCTCCCATGGGCTCATTCTGAGTTCTGGCCAGTGGGCCGGCAGGAGAGCTTCAGGGGAATGTTCGCTGTCACTGACATGTGCATTTGCTTTTGTCACACAGAACATTTCAGTCTTATTTATGCCAGTGTGAACATCAATGTATATCGATTGTTCTCAGTCAAATGAAATCTCCTCCATGACAGGAATGGCTCAAAAAGAAAAAGTTAACGTCAAGAGACATCATGGAACGAAAGAAGGAGGAAGAGATCCTGCGAGAGAAAAAGAAAAAGGTGAACTTTCTCTGTTCAATACACTTCCTCTAAAAAGGTGCATGATTGTTTAACATTCCCTCTTATCATCTTTTTTTTTTTTTTTAATGAACAGGAGGAAGAAATGAAACAGGAAGAGGCTATGACATCGTACGAAGCCTGGAAGGAAAAGAAGGCAGAGAGCCTCAAAGCAAAAGCCAAAGAAAAGCAACAGCTGATGAGGAAAGAACAGAGAGCCAATGAGGAGAAAGAGGAAAAGAGGCAGACTGCTCAGCAGGTACAGGGCCGATGTAGGAATGTCTGTGTTTTATGAAAGATTACAAGTATTTCCGTGGGTATTAATCAGTCACTTCATCATCTTTGTAGATGTTTGAAAAATGGAAACAGGAACACGACCAACTACTCAGAGATAAACACAGGAAACAGAGAGACGTCGAACATAAACGTCGACTGAAAAAGCAAGGGAATGAGGAGGAAAGGAAGAGGGAGAGTCTGTCTGTTTTCTCTCAGTGGTGAGTGGGAAAAATTTGTATTATTAATTGTTATCCTCTTGTTTTGTTTTGTGAAGAAATCTATGATCTAGGATGTTCTAGGCTGCATCATTTCAGAGGTGGAATCTTGAAAGTGTCATCATCCCACTCAAATCTGTGAAAAATCCACCACTAGATGGCAGCAAAAAACTGGATGTCTGAACAATAACCCTCTTTGATTTCCTTGGCAACGATGAAGGTGTGAAAAGAAGAAAGATGTCATCCATGAAAAAGTCGAGTCCGAGCGCAAAGAAAGCAGAACCAAGGCAGAGGAGGAGCGATACATGAAAGAGGAGAGGGATAAAATGGCTTTGGAGACGTACGAGAACTGGCTGGTGAGTAGAGAGCCACTCCACTGGTCCCTCTCCCTGCTGCAGAATGAGAGCCTTCTGTTTCATGCATTTCCTAATATTCATTAAGGGCATGTGGAAATGCTTCACATTTCTTCTGTTTCTCAACAGATGAGGAAAGATCTGGAACAGAGGAGACGGAAAGAAGAGAAGCAGATAAAGGCCATTCTCAGAGTCAGTCCTCCTCCTCCGTGGAGCCCTCCGAATAAAACCATAGCATACAGTGGGTTACATTAGACACGTTACATAACGCAGCAGGAGCATCTGTGGATGCTAGATTTTGTTTAAGAAACAAAACAAACATGTCTAGATTTTTAGAATTTCATATTTCCTACCAGGTTTCGAATGTGTCAGCAGCTGTGATGCCATTAGTGACACACAGGGTGTATATATAATAAAAAGAAAAGCTACATCTTCGAAACTGTGTAGCCACCGCTCTTTCTATCGACGGCTTTATTTAAATACCCCGCCCCCCGCATTCATGTGCACTCACCTGCCACTTTATTAGGAACACTTTGCTAGTACC
>JAFBJT010108034.1:39361-52353 GCA_016785325.1 Chascanopsetta lugubris | reverse complement strand
GTCAATTTAAAGCATCACATTTGAAAGGTGCAGTGTGTAAGATTACGGGCCTTTTTGTCACTTCTAAAAATATTACAAAACAATTACATACACTGACATGTCCATGAATTTGTAATCACCTAAATGCCTTTTTTTCTTCTCTCCTTCCATTACCCTTAAAGGTGCAGTGTGCAAGATTTGGTGACCTCCAGTGGTGAAGTTGCATGTTGTATCCATCACCTCACCCTCACCCTTCTGAACAGGCAGGAGAAACTATGGACGACTTCAGCTGTCATTACAACTCAAAAGATGTTTAGTATGCCCACTTCTACTACTGTGAAAAAAAAAACATGGCGGCCCCCGTAGAGAGGACCCACTCCTCATGTAAACAGCTCATGAATGTATATTTACATGTGGAGTGGGTCCCCCACCTTTGAATGACAACTGAACTCTACCATAGATTCTCCTGCCTGCTCAGAAGGGTGAGGGTGAGGTGGTGGATACAACATGCAACTTCACCTCTCGGTCCAAAGCTGGAGAGGACAATAGAGAGTTGGAACGCTCATAGCAGGCGGATACGTGCCATTTTGAATGTCCTCAACCAGTCATTACTCAAGTGTCTGGTCTTGAATTCCGATGGGTCGCCACTCAGAAATGCAACATGACGTCTCCCGTTTTGGTGTGTTGGGTCTCCTCTCCGGTAGCGGCGCTCGGAGTGGCTGTGAGGAGACACAATCTGGGCGAGGTCTGGGGAGGAAGCGATAACTGCACAAGAGCGGGGCAAGAAGGTTAAAAGGAAAGATAGTTCTTGTCATCGTATGCTTTGCTAAAGGGCAAGAGATGTGTGGAAGCTCTGTATGTGTGCGCTCCTCAGGTGGAGGACCAGCGCACTGATAATTCCCCTCTGTCTGCGTGTGTGTGTGTGTGTGTGTGTGTGTGTGTGTGTGTGTGTGTGTGTGTGCATGTCCTCCTCCCTCCTTGGTATCTTAAAATAGTCAAGTGATGGAAGCTCACTGGTAGATAGAGACCCTGAGTAGTTGGGAGTCACAGTTCAACAAGGCAGAGTGTGGCCAGACAGCGCCGTCATCGCTGTCACATCAAAGCGGCAGAGTATTTTAAAAGCTCTCTCTCTCTCTCTCTCTCTCTCTCTCTCTCTCTCTCCCTGCCCTCTTTGACGAATCATGAATGATAAACTCTGACGATAACCGTCAGAATTACGCACCCAGTGCAAACTTTGCGTCCAAACACTGCGTCATATTTTCTTCCCTTGGTTCAAGTGTGGGCTCCTTGACAGTTTGGCAGTCAAAGGCGCAGTAAAAAAGAGGCAAAAGAAAGTGAGGCATTATGCAGGTGTGCGCATGACCTCATTATCAATGCGCCATTGACTTATTGACAAAACAGAACACACAAAGAAAGGCCATAACTCAAGTGTGTTCCGACACATAGCGACCTGTAAAATGCGCTGAATGGGGCCGTTTAAGATGTTGAGTGTAATCCTGTAAAAGTGAAGGCAGCTCGGGGCGCAGATGAGTTACAAAGTGAGTGGTAAATCAATCAGGCAGATTGTTACATTCACTTGAATCATAACAGACACATGCCAGACAATGATGAGGTTCTCTGTCTCTCTCTCTCTCTCTCTGTCTCTCTCTCTCTCTCTCCCTCCCTCACACACACACACACACATACACACACACACGGAGAGAGAACCTGTGATTACAGCTTGGGAAAGTAGTAATTTAGTCCAAGATTACAATCTATCAGGATGCCTGGGGCCAGACTCTGAGAAGTGTCTATCTAAATGACACTTTAATAAGATGCCGTCAAACACACAAAAGGTAGAGGCGCACATGCAGGTACATGCTCATGTAGGCTGACTAGTAGCCATGTTACACACACACACATTCACACACACACACGCACACACACACACACACACACACACACACACATACACAAACATAGACACATGTTGAGGCAGAAAAACACAATAACATTTAAGCTTGCATGCATAGGTAAGTGCACACACACACACACACACACACACACACACACACACACACACACAGATCCACAAACCTGCTGTAAAAAGAAAAGGCAGGCAGGCTTTATATACTCTTGCATGCATGAATGCACACACACAAACTCTAAAGATGGCATCTAGACTGATTACTTTTATCACTCGCAGTGTGTCAGCCATGCATCATTTCAGATGAATGCGCCCCTCTCTCTCTCTCTCTCTCTCTCTCTCTCTCTCTCTCTCTCTCTCGCTCGCTCGCTCGCTCGCTCACCTTGCCTGACAGTGGGTAAATGCAAATGAAGTTGTTGTGGAGCAGACCTCATGCAGCAAAATGGATAATGTCTCTTTGTTTTCTTTTCTTTTTTTCCAGACATAAGACAGATTCAAGGGTGCAGGCAAGGCTCAGGATTTAATTATTGGTAATTCTTCTTTTTTTTGAACCAGCTTGATTGAATAAGACGTTGTTTCGCTCCATCGCTCCTTTGTTCTTACAGAAGGGCAAACGTCATTATTTATCATTTGAAAGGATTCTTTTTGGAGATTAAGGGAAAACTGTTTTGATTTCAATTGAAAGAAACTGATGATGAAATAATTATACTGATGTTTTTATTATTGTGTATCCTCGTCTATATGTACAAATGATCTTTGGTAGTCCAGAGGCAGATCTTGGGAATGGCTTCTCTCCACAGTGGCTCCCATGTTGCACCATTTATTTTGTTCAGTTGCCAAGAAGTGACAGACTTAACTCTTACAAAGTATTTTTGGTAACTTAAAGCTGTAGTGTGTAAGATTTGGTGATATCTAAAGACTTTATTTGTCATTAAGACTCTAAATATTCAGTATGTTCACTCTGGGCTGTAAAAACACAGCCCCGGTAGAGAGGACCCACTCCTCATGTAAATATACATGAGTGGGCTCATATCAGGGTCAAAAAAATAAACATTTAGTTGATTATAAATTCAGGAAAATGTCAATATTTTTAGAATGACCAAAATCGTACACACTGCACCTTTAAGGCCACCGTGTATTTTACTGCATCCTTGGAAAGGATGGGTAACGTCACTAAATCCTTCCCATTCAAAAGTTATGCATTCTGAACCCAGTTAGTTATTAAATAAAAGTAAGTATATTTGTAAGTGCACACATTAGATGCAGTGAATGAAACCTCAGTAAACAAAAGAGGAAAAAAAACAACCTGCCAAGCAATTACTGTGAGACAATTTATCAAGCAGCCATCTCAGACTTCAAAAGTGTTCCTTCGCCTACACCAGCACATGTTTTACATATTTTACCTTGCCTAACAACCAGTTGTTAGATTTGTAATGTTAATGTGAGTCACTTCAATTCAATCACTTTTACACATAGCATAGCTGACAGTGCCAAAAAGGCATGTGGTTCAGAATGTGTTTGTTGTGTGTGTGCGTAGCGCTGGATGGCACGTATTGAATTATTACCCATAAGGATATTTTACATATGTGCTCAAAGGTGCGTGAATACATTTCAATGCAAAAACAAAAATATGTATACATGCACTTTGTATATCTTAGCGTGTGAGCCGTGTCTCCACGCTCGCTGCCTCAGTAAGACTCAGGCAAGTGGAATCCATTTCACCTGGAGAAGTTCAAATATTTACCCTGCAGGGATAGACAGAGCAAAACAGATCAAATGAAAAGTGACTAATGACTAAAAGAACACACACACACACACACACTGGGACACACACACACACTGAGGAAAACCAGGTTAGTGTTGTGATGTAAGAATTGTTATGCTTGTATTTTCTGCAGCTGCCATCGACACTGCCACCAAGTCGGTGACTAATCAAAACTAATCTAAAACCCACAATTTAATCACGGTGAAGTCATTCAATTTGGCGTAAACACCTGTTTAATGTCGTCTGAGTCAGCCCGCAGCTTCAAACGCTAAGAAGTACAAACAACCGTTCCCAAAATCCAAAGTTTAGTCTGATACCTGCGATGAGTAATCATCTCTCGCAATCAACCTGGTTGTATTATTACTTTTTTTTTTTTTTTTTTGCCAGCAGCAGCAGCAGCAGCAGCAGCAGCAGCAGCAGCAGCAGCAGCAGCAGGTGTGATGTTAACACAGAGGCCTCCTTTAGACGGGAACATTGAGGCACAGTAGCCACTTGTTAAAACAAGATTTCAAGTACATTTCATTGAAGCTCATGCGAAACGTCGATCTGTCTGTCTGGGTGTTGTTCACGGTTCAGCTGTGTCGCTGGAGGCCTCAGGAACTGCAGTGACAAGTCGGTGCAATTAATTCATCTACTGACTAATTCCAGACATCAAATATCTGAAGAGCTGTTCATTTTTGTGGTTTCCTCGTTGGCATTTGGCCTGTGTGAGCGCGGCTTTGGAAACGGTGCAATGTGGACGCCGAAGCCCTCAGTGCGTCACCGAGACGTCATATAATATATACTACACACAGTACACATCTTTATCTTTATATATCTTTTCTCTTCAGTCTTTTCGTCTGCTGTCGGCAGGATGAAGGGAGGCCTGGATACTCTCTCTCTCCCCCTCTCTCTCTTTTCTCTCCCTCTCTTTTCTCTCCCTCGCTCCTCTCCTCTGTCTCTCCTCCACTCAGATATTCATGGCCACATCTGGGACAGTTTAATGAGTTAATGCCAGTTAATTACTCACTCCGGTGCGGCTGACCGACCCAACTCCTCTCTCTCTCTCTCTCCCTCCCTCTCTCTCTCTCACACACACACACACGCACACGCACATACACATACACACACACACACACACACACACACACACACATACATACACACAAACACACACTCACACACACATACATACACACAAACACACACTCACACACACATACACACACAAACACACTCACTTTCTTGCTCACTCGCTCATTCACCACTGATTAATGGCAGAAAGAGAGTATGAGGAAAAGAAAGAGGGGCAATCAGCATCTACTTCCATCATCAACATTACTCGTGTCTGGCTGCATTAAAGCTGGAGGAGAGAAGGGGATGTGGTGTGTGTGTGTGTGTGTGTGTGTGTGTGTGTGTGTGTGTGTGTGATATGTGTGAATTGTGTGTTTTGAGCTGCCGAGACGGATGACTGTTACACCACTAATTGAATAGAGATGATTCCATTATCAAGCAGTTTGTTTGAGTGAAGAAGCCAGTTAGTTATCAGCTGGGGAGAGAGAGGTGTACACTGCAGCAGAGAGAGAGAGAGAGAGAGAGGGGGGGGGTGGAAGGAAGAAGGCCAGGATAAGGAGGATGATGGGATGGACATTATCACACGCTGTAAGAATCTATCATTGACCACAACTAAGCTCTGAGACACACTTGTACACACACACACACACACACACACACACACACACACACACACACACACACATACACTCTAAATGAGTTTTATGACATTTAGTAAATGATTCCACCATCTCTTTTCACCCTAATTGATCATTGATTATCATTTTAATTGCATTTCAACAATAACAACAGCTGCTATAAAAGCACCCAGTCCATACAGCACATCCTCATCCATTGTTTCCTCGCCCCAGTAGGAAAGAAGAAGAAGAAAGATACAAAGACAACTATTAAAGTTGGGATGGAATTTGCCGCTCCACTTAACAGGCGCTTTGGTATCTCGCAGCAACTCCAGTTCCTGCACGCACAAATGGAACAGTATTAAGATTTATGATAAGACAACAAAAGGACGGAGTAGGGAGGAGATGGATCAAACTAGTCCTTCTTTTTTTCCTCCTTTTTGTTTTTCCTGTCTTGCAATTTGTCTAAGGCCCGCAGACCCGCTAATTTATCACCTTTGGTTTTACAGCCATCGATTTCACCCCCGGTGACCTCTTGCTCCCTGCAGTAGCCTTTGGAGTGTGTGTGCGCATATGTCTGTATGTGTGTGTGTGTGTGTGTGTGTGTGTGTGTGTGTGTGTGTGCGTGTGTGTGTGTGTAGTTTAGATGAACTAACCAGGCAATTTTTTTTTTCCAGCGCTGAAAAGTCAGACATGTAGTTTACAAAGACTGGTCTTTGGTCTGAGCAATACACCAGGAGAATCCCTGCCAGTCCGTGCTTATGTGTGTAGGGGGTGCATTTGAATTTAGACGACACTATTTAAATAGTTTGCTTATGGAAGCTTTGTCACAAATTCAGTTGCACAAACATGACACGTTTTAAAACATGGGACAGATTGAATGAGTCTTTTTAATGGCTTTTCATTGACAGGCCTGAAATAAGGTAACACACATACGTACATGTATGATGTTGATATCATAATATGTATACTTACAAGCATGTGTTTCCAAACATTATCCATTCATTAGACACACACACACACACACACACACACACACACACACACACACACACATAAACAAACCATGAGAGTGCTGGATTACAAGACCATACTTGGATACCGACTCGATCATGTGATTAGTGTCCCACTGTGTCTACGAGCTGACTCATGTTTGTTTGTTGTTGCTGTGGTTGCTACTCTCCATTTACTTGGCACATGGTGGGTGTGCGGTTAGAGCTTAAAGTCGACACTCTCATTTTACCACTGAAGAGAAGTCGTCAGGAGGAGTGAGGGACGACAGCGAGGAGGCGAGAGAGTGAAGAGTGAAGTAGACAGGGGAGGAATCCAGCTCTAAACTGAAGGAGCGGATACGATACAACAAGTAGAACCGGTCGTACAAAACAAATGTCTGATTCTGTGTCAATTGTTGTCAGATGCACTGTATGCCTCCGTTTGTTTTGATCTGCACTCGAGGCCACGGCTTTTTGGTTGGTTTTCTCGTCGACACGATCTTTCTCTGCGCATGCCCGACCCAAACACTGGAGCTCAGACTGGCACAGTGACACGGGTCTGTGAACAGAAGTAGTTTGTGTCATCAAATTCTAACTTAGTCGGTGGTTTGCAAGAGGTATCCTGCATGTTGGACAATAGTTGACGTTCGTGGGAGATGAGTGTACTGCTGCTTTAAGAGGGAGTGAGGACGCAGAGGGCAAATTGCTGAAACAGGCTTCAAAACAAAAACAAAGACAACAAGAAAGGGAATTAATGACCGCCCCCGCCGTATATTGTCTCCTTTGTGCTCGGGGAAAACAAAAGAATGACAAGTTAAAATAGAATGTTGAAAGACAAAGGGAGGAAAACAGAGGAGGAGGAAACTAAAATCATGAAAAGAGAGACCATGACAATCAATAAAAGGTTGTAAATTCCACTAAACATTAATGTCATTACATGGAAATTACAAGCTGCATGTGATTGTGTTGCCTCCTCACTATTTGGCGATTCGCTTTCCTGCAGCATGTACTTTTGCCTTTTTTGTTGAGGGAAGGTCAAATCTGTATTTCAGAGTAAACAAGCTGTGTGACACTTGAGCACTCGCCAAGCTTGGACCAAAAAGCTGTCACCATTGGCAGGGACGGTGCGGTTGCAATACACAAGCTTTTTTGAAAAAAACCTGAACTTCCTAGAAATGTAATATCATTTTTTTCCCATTTCATTTAAAGGTGCAGCGTGTAAGATCTGGTGACATCTAGTGGTGACGTTGCATATTGTATCCATCACCTCACCCTCACCCTTCTAAGTATGCAGGAGAAGCTATAGTAGACTTTAGTTGTCAATAAAACTCAAAAGATGTCTAGTTTGTCCACTCTAGGTTACTGTAAAAAAAAAACATGGCGACCTCTTTAGAGAGGTCCCACTCCTCATGTAAATATATATGAAAGGGGTCTTTTTAGGCTAATGGGGAAACAATAACAAACATTCAGATGGTTAGAAATTTATGGGAATGAGAGTGTGTAATTATTTGTAATATTTTTAGAGGTGACAGAAATGACCAAAATATCACACACTACGCCTGGGCTAGAGTAAAAACATGGCGGACCCCGTAGTGAGGACCCGCTCCTCATGTAAATATACAGGAATGAGCTCATTTCAGAGTAATTTGAAAAAAAAAAAAAAAATACACATTTAGGTAGACATACCAATAGAAGTGACAAAAAATGACCTCAATCTTACACACTGCACCTTTAAACTGTGAATGTCTGAAAACAGGTGGGCCTCTTGGAGGAGGAAAGACTTACATACTCTTTTGAGTACAAAGTCCCCACATCCCCTTATGTGACAGCCAGTCATTTTAGAGCAGCAACAACAAAACAGTTAGAAATGCTCACGTCCCGAAACGGTTTGAGCACAGGTGTCGCAGTCATGCAAAGCTGCGTTCAACAACTCTCACAGACATTAGCGCCGGCTGCTGCGAGCTGCGGCCGCGTGGCCCAGGAATGACCTCTCTCTCTGATATTTATTAAAGATAAGCAGGGAGTGTCGGGATAAGACAGGAGTTAGTGCTCAGATCTGATACACTTGTTATTATGTTTGACGCTAATGCTATAACTCAACGATAAACACAAGTCAAATCGTGTGTGCTTAAACACTGACACCGAGAAGTGGCACTCTCGCTGCTCTTTGATGGTGAGAGCTGCGCTTTGATGTGTCGTGCCGTATATGTCGTGTGTAGGTGGAGGCAGGCAAAGAAACAGTGTCAACAGAGAATGTAAACCCTGAATTTCATGACACAGCCGTCGGAAAAAGGTGGAAAATGCGCTCACCTCTCTCTGCAGTACGGCCCGACGCTGTTAGCTTTAATTGACTTTGTGCTGAACAACAGCAAAGTCATTTGCGTTGTCTTATTTTGCACAGGAGAAGAAATACTTCAGCATCTGCGCTTGAATTGTTTATTCCGGATGTTATGTGGTTCCGCAGGTGACGCACGTTGATTCTGTCTAAGGAAACGGTGCCTTGCTGCTGGGCCATGTAGGAGTTGCTAGTATGTTTTCAGCTGCATTTTTTTTCTGTCCCTCGTCCTTGTTCTTGCTAACTCTGGAGTTGAAAAGTTCAACCGCAGAGGAGGAAGCGCATCCCTCAGGCGGTAGCTCCAAATGCTGCAAACTTCTACAGGAATGAAGATGGGAGAGTGAACCTAATATACTCCACAAATAGTGAAATGTAAATATAGTTCGATTTTCAAAACCCATTTGGAGGAAATAAACCAATAACAGAAAAAAATATACCTCCCAACATGAGCAAATTCAAAAGTGACCAATGTCTAGAAGGCAAACATGTATTCATGTTCAATTACAAGCCGCGCTTGCAATGCTGTTTTTACTGTTGCTACATTCAACTCTTTGAAATGTTGAAATGGTTTCATTAAAACATTTGAGTGTGTCATCAACTTAACGTACATATTGTTGTTTTACTAACCCAGACTGAGCCGTGTATATACGTATTTACATTAAAAGTGTGTCCACTGTACAGAAGACACATTTAAGGCCTGAGACTTACGGGTTGGTAAAGCTAGCAAAAAGAACATGAAAACCTACATGGATGGTCCTCATCGTATCGCCACCTCTTTCCTGTTGGCCAGGCTTACACACACACACACACACACACACACACACACACACACACACACACACACACACACACACACACACACACACACACACACACACACACACACACTCACACACACACACACACACACACACGTCTTTGTTGGATCTAAACATGGAAATACACACCACACGTTATCAAGCTACTGTCTCACAGGCTAACAAAATGTGGTTTCCACTCTCTACGTAGGTCTCAGGTATTCCGCCGCTTCTGATGGACTGTAAATGAGTTCAGGACAAAGGGACATGTTGGACATAAACAAAGCCTGTTTAACCTGAACTTATTAGATGATGTCAGAATTTTTTTTTTTTTCCTGTAAGATTAATGAAAATAAGCACCGCTACCACTTTCTACGTGAGCGGAGTGAGGGCACGTGGAATCCCCACAGTGTCCAGGTTAAACAATACAGTGTCAAATAGCGAGACAAGATAATTATAGCTGTGAGACGGTGTGAACTCAGGGCACACACAGTGAGAACCCCTTATTAAGAGCTGTGTAATTAGGTGTCAAATAACCCTGATGTGTGAATGCTGTCTTATCTGTCATCTTTGCTGCTTCTTGAAATAATTACTGAATCCCATTTTTGGGGGGAGACGAGGCAGGAAAAGGTCAAATTCAATTCATTCACTCTCCAAGATGGTGAGGAGCCGACGATGCTTTACATCCAAGGCCGCTCTGCACTCGATCACTTCTGCGCGTCACCAGTCAACATAAAGTATATCTGACATCAACATTGTCAAAAGTAATTCACTAATCAATCACTTAATTAATTATCTCGGTGAATAATTGATCACATTTTGCAACACACTTCTTCTCTGATGTTTTTTGAAACACAGCGTTGGGGGAAAACCACAGGGCACTAATATATACATTGCTTTAATCAGGCTTTTGATCTTCAGTACAATTCGGCGATAAGTCAATTAAAACTAGGCCTGCCAAAAATGAATTATGCAATAAGTTTATTAAAACATTTATCAGCTGGGCTTATTATAAATGGATGACTTCCAGTGGAAGACAGGCAGATGAGATGAACAAGTCATCAGATTGGCTTCTTTTCCATCTCTCTTACTGGACTGGGTTGTTTACCATTTTGCATGCAGATTGTTTTTGATTATGGAGGCCTATATAGTCCGCTGTTTATTTCTACTTACTTATTTATCTATTTTCGTCCGCTGGAGTCGGCCAGAGCGAGTTGGTGGTTTCTGACATCATGGAAATGGCAGCCAGAGATTTGAAAAGTCATCCTGTCCTTCATCATCTGTTTTTTATCTCCACCATTTTTTTCCCCCTTTTTTTTCCCCCCCCCCCCCCCCCTCACACCCCCCTCACTCCTGTTTACTTATCAGTAACGGACAAATCCAGATTTGGCCCCGGCAGACTGTGTGTGAGGCTCTGTGCTGTCCCCGGGGCATGTAGGGTGTCAGGGAGCACGCAAATGCCTCGCCGCCTTGAGGAATTGTCAGTGAAAATGCTCCCACCGAATCAATCTCTCATGGGCCACATGAGACATGGGTCTGGATATGAGAATATAAACAAGAAGGGCTGTATCTCTGTGTATGGTGGCAGGGAGCTTTAACTTGGCTTAGGTTTTGAAATTGCAAATCAAATCAAGCTACACTGTCAATGATGTTGCCATGTGGTGAGTCCTCTGTAATTGTTATTGCGATGAAATGAGGCCTGTAGAACTTTTGCTGCTGCACTTGACTCAATATGTCCCTTCATAAATCATTTACTCCCGCTTTCTTGCTATTATTAAAGTTTTAGTGACGCCACAAGGCGAAATGTGAGGGGTGTCCAAGAAGAGTGATTTTTAAAAAGAAACAAACGGCACAAATGCTTAAAGGAGCGGTGTGTGAGATTTGCTGACATCTAGAGGTGAAGTGGCATGTTGTATCCATCACCTCACCCTCACTCCACTGAGCGTGGAGGAGAAACTATGATCCACTTCAATTGTCATTAAAACTCAATAGATGTTGAGTACATCCTCTTTTACTATTGTAATAACATGGCGGCCCCCGTAGAGAGGACCCCCCTCCACATGTAAATATACATTAATGGGCTCATTTTAGAGTCAAGAAAAAAAACAAAAAAAACTTTTAGGTGATTATAGATTCATGAAAATGTCAGTATGTAATTGTTTGGTAATATTTTTAGAGGTGACAAAAAAGACCGAAATCGAACACACTGCACCTTTAATGATGTTCCCTTGTGGTGAGTCATCTTTAATGTTATTGCGATAAAACGAGCCGTGTAGAATTTGTACTGCTCCACTTGATTTGATATGTCCCTTTATAAATCATTTACTCCTCCTCTCTTGTTATTATCAAAGTTCCAGTGACGCCACGAGGCGAAATGTGTGGAGATTCCGAGAAGAGTGAGTTTAAAAAACGAAACAAACGGCGCAAAAAGTCCACAGTGCTTCAGGTAAAACTGAAATCGTTAGAGTGAGGGGCAGCTGAGACTTAATTAAAAGGTTCAAGTGAAGACACACGTAAAAAAAACAACAACAAAAAAAACGAGAGAGAGAGAGAGAGAGAGAGAGAGAGAGAGAGACGGGGGCAGAGCAAAACAAAACACGGAGACAATTATTTTGTAAGAGTTTCCCTCCGTCTGTGTTTATGTGATTCTTCTGGGCGTTTTGGAACCTGTTGACACAGATTATTCAGGTGCAGGCCTGAGGGGCTGGCTGAGGGCGCTAAGCCGGGCCAGTGTGCACATCTCAGCGCTTCTCTGGAATGGCTGCCAGCTCCGTCTGCTCGGCTGTGATAATGGAGCCTCCGTTCCCCTCTCTGTGTTGTGTGGAAATGTTTCCATTAGCCTTTGACAAGAAAAGTCCTCTCTGCAATTTAGTCCATCTTTTATGTCCATCTTGTTTCTTCCAGCATGCAGATTTTATGCCTGCCTCCCTCTCACCCGCTCTGTCTCGCTCGCTGCTCCTCGCTCGCCCGCCTGCTTACACACCCCTCGAGCGCTGCTGGGATGCCGGGGTGAGATAAAGAAAAGGCCCCGCTCTGAGCAGGTTCAAGTGTTTTGCTTTTTTATATCAATGACCTTTTTTTGTGGGTTGTAAACACAAGGGATAAACTACGCTTTGACAGAGGCTCTTCCAATTCCCACTCCCTCCCTCCCTCCCTCTCTCTCTCTCTCTCTCTCTCTCTCTCTCTCTCTCTCTCTCTCTCTCCCTCTCCCTCGCTGGCCATTTGAAAACACGCACTTTGATGGATGGGTTTTAGTGTGACAGAATCGTAACACATTGCCGTTTCAATGGTATCCTTGTTTTCCGAATGCGCTCACGTCCATTGACACGAGCACATCTGGAAATTCTGATGTGACCTTTATTTGCATTACTAAGCTCATCAAATTTGAACAATAATTCACACATCCAGCTGAAACTAATGTGAGATAGTTTGGCAAGCGCCTGAGATGAGTGTAATGCAAATCTCATGTCTTTCTCTAGCACAAATAGGAACGGCGGCCAAAAGACTAACAGCCAGGCAATAACTCAGTCAGATGTGGAATACACTTA